>JAVGWO010000198.1:0-13591 GCA_034509495.1 Acestrorhynchus altus | reverse complement strand
CTTAGGCCTCACAAATCCCTCCATAAGCTTCAGTTGGTTCAAAATGCAGCAGCTCGTATCATTTCCAAAACTCCTTCTTCTCATCACATTACACCTGTCCTTCAGCAACTCCACTGGCTTCCGGTTAAATATAGAATCAATTAAAAATACTTCTCTATACATTCAAGGCCATCCATAATCTCGCTCCCTTATATCTCTCTAATCTCCTCACTATCGCACCCTCCTTCCGCTCGCTCAGATCCTCCTCTTCCATCCATCTCTCTGTCCCCTCTGCCCGTCTGAGTACCATGGGTCTCAGAGCTTTCAGCCACTCAGCTCCTAAACTCTGGAACTCCCTCCCACCCGACATCCGTAACATTGATTCTCTACCTCTCTTTAAATCTAGACTCAAAACTCATCTGTTCAATGTAGCATATTCTCTATAATTCTCGCTTTAATTTCTCTACAATTTCCCCCTAAATGTATGTGTTGTGTTTTCTGTATGTCTGTTTCTATGATTTTTGTAAAGTGTCCTTGAGTGTTCTGAAAGGCGCTTATAAATCAAATGTATTATTATTATTTATTATTTATGGGGTGAGTCAGTGGTGAATGAGGAATTTTTTTCATGATTTTTTTCGAAACAGTATAACATTGTGAATATAAATATTTTCCCTTGTGTTTTTTTTATACAAATCACAAATTTTAATAATATTGAAATAATAAATTATAACATTTATTTTCAATGTTGTGCTTAATAAATGTTACTCATTTATTATTTACATCACATGATAACTACACTACATGACAACCAACCAAGTAACTTTCAAAAACAGCCAATGTATGCTTGGCCATGAAATGATGTCATATTAAAGCAGTCCTATTGGTGAAGGTGTATTACCTTTTAAAATCTAGAATCTATTTAAGGAAATGTTCCACTATTCTGCCTTTAGAAATGTTAGAAGTGTAAACAAAAAGTTCTGTATATTTTAATGGCAGCTGTTTGCAGTTTTAATTAGTTAGTATATTCTTTCTTATATGTTAATATTTTTACAAAGTTGTGACCTCTCCTCTAGCCAATGTTTTAGTTTTGAAGAATAAATCTAACAAGCAAAAGTTTTGCGGAAGAACACTTCTAAGTAACTGCAATGAACACACTCATTTTGAATCTGTCTGATACTGATGCAGAAAATGTGCTAGTCTGCTTCCCTCACCAGCCTGAATCCTGCACCAGAGAACAACGTTTTTTGGGGCTTAAAGTGGCCATGTACTTCTTAATGCTGGCTACTATTCTCATGACTGTTTTTGGGAACCTATTAGTCATCATCACTATTTCTTATTTTAAACAGCTGCAGTCTCCAACCAACCTCATCATTCTCTCCTTGGCATTGGTGGACTGTATGCTGGGCTGTTTGATTATGCCCTTCAGTATGGTGCGATGGTTGGAAGGCTGCTGGTTTTTAGGAGATATTTTCTGTCAAATACATTCCGGATTAGACATGACTCTGAGTATTGCCTCTATATTACACCTGTGTTTGGTATCCATTGACAGATACCTGGCCATTTGTGAACCTCTGAGTTACAGAATGAAGGTGACAAATTGCATTGTGGTCATGTGCATTGTTGCCATATGGCTGTTTTCAGTCTCTTTTAGCTTTGGGGTTGTTCTGTCTAAAGTAAATGTTATAGGTCTGGAGAACCTCTTAATGCAAGCCACCTGTGTTGGAAACTGTTCTTTGATTTTTAACAGACAGTGGGGTGTTATTGCTTCACTCGTGGCTTTTTTTGTTCCAGGGACTATCATGAGCTCTCTGTACCTTAAGATATTTCATGTTGCAAGAAAACAAGCTAAAATAATGTCTGAAAAGCCTTCTGTGAGACAGACCGCTTGTGAAACTAAAGTCCAGTCATCAGAACAGAGAGAAAGAAAAGCAGCTAAAACTCTTGGCATTATTATGGGAATTTTTCTACTGTGTTGGCTGCCATTTTTCATTGTCACTATAACTGATCCCTTTCTTAATTTCTCAACCCCTTTAGATGTTTTTGATGCCCTGGTATGGTTTGGGTATCTTAATTCAACATTTAATCCCTTGGTGTATGGCTTTTTTTATCCACGCTTTCAGAGGGCATTTAAGATCATTATATCAAAAGTTCTACATCTCAGTAATGCAAGTAGTTTATTACTCTAATTTTCCTTTCTGATATGTTGTATCATGATTTAATCAGTCAGTGTATAAGGAAGCATGATATAATATGCTTGTTTGTGTGTGTGTGTGTGTGTGTGTGTGTGTGTGTGTGTGTGTGTGTGTATACACACAAATTATTGCATCTCACAAATTATACTGTCATATTTTATATTCATTACACATAAAGTGATATTTCAAGCATTGTTTGGTTTTACTTTTGATGTGTACTGCTTATAGATTATGAAAAGCAGAAATTCAGAATCTTAAAATATTTAAATGTTTAAACTCAAATTTAAATAGAAAAATATCACTTTAAATGTAACATTCTGTTTTGTTTTTTTTTATATGAAAACCCCAAGAACTATGGGGAAAACCAGAACAATAAGGAAAAAACGTAACTGGTCTTTGCTGTATTTTAAGCCTATTTGTTTTTTACTCCAATTTATAACTATGTGTTATAACTATGTTTTATGTCCAATGTTTTATCTTAGGTTTAACCTAGATTAAATTTAAATCTGTCAGTTTAGTAGCAGTTTCCATCAATGTTTGAATATTAAATATCTTGTTTTTGTAGTGTATTCAATTAAATATAAGTTGAAAAGGATTTGCAAATCATCATATTCTGCTTTTATTTATGTTTTACATAATGTCCCAACTTCATTGGAATTAGGGTTGTACACACTCAAAAATTACAAAGTAAGAAAAGTTTGTTTGAAATCTTTGCAAATTTATTAAAATGAAAACAAGTATTCACAGCCTTTGTTCAATACTTTGTTCAAACACCTTTGGCAGCAATTATAGCCTCAGCAGCAAGTAAGATCAAGTACGCTGTGGTTATTTAAGAGACCCATGTCTCTCTCTCTCAGCGTGGTCACTTGGTGAATGCTGCCAGTAATTTCAATTCTCTCGGAACTGTCCTTCTTCCAATGTGAAGAGTGTTTCTGAACTTTAAAAAAATCTCCTTATTTCCCTTGTCCTCCTCTTGCAAATGGGGATGAGCTGTTCTTCTTTCATTCCTCACTAAAACCAGGACAGTCTGATCTCAAAGAATAGATTCAAGAATAGATTATTCTCAAAAGAATAGATTCAAAGAAAATAGAAAGAAAAGGAAGAACTTTTATTTTCCCTCCTCTCACTAGAGAGGACTTTTTCCGCTTGTCAGGGAAAACTGAAAGTGAAACAACTTTGTAGTTAGAGGGGGGAAACCAAAGTTCTTTCTTTTTTTATTTCTATTTTCTTTGTATCTATTCTCTAGAGACTCTCCTGCTTCTGGTGAGGAGGGAAAGAAGAACAGCTCATCCCCATTTACGAAAGTTAAAGGTCAGACACACTCCTCACATTGGAGAAGGGATAGTTCAGAGAGCAAATACCGAAATTACTGGCAGCATCTTGGGTAGCATTCACAAAGCGACTGTGCAGAGAGAGAGAGACATGTGGTGGCTTGACACATGGTGGTTGGTCAGTGGCATTGCAGGTGGCTCCGTACAGGACCCCCCCCAAGAGGGGTGGCTCCCGATGCCCCTGAAGAGGATGCCCGGCCGCAATTGAAGTCCCACATGAGCTCCGGGTCCAAAATCCAGGCCGCTGGCCCCCAAGATCGTTCTTCGGGCCCATAGACGTCCCAGTCTACCAGGTATTGAGTTTTACCCAGGACCTTGTGGGAGTCTAGAATTTCAATAACCATGTAGGCTGGAGACCCGTTGGTCATACGGGCTGCTGGCAGAACCACCTCTCTTTGAGATGAGCAGAGGTAGGGCTCCCCTGGACTTGGGTAACCTGTAATGAAGTCCAGAGTTAGATGGGACCAAGGATGGTGTGGAACCAGCAAAGGGAGCAACAGACCAGCAGATTTGGTATGGGAGTCCTTGTTCTGGGCGCCGATGTCACAAGTGGAAACAAAGAGGCAAACCACTTTGTCCATGTTAGGCTGCCAGAACCTCTGTTAAATGAATTCCAGTGTTCTGGTGGCCCCTGGGTGCCTGGAGAGAGGGCAGGTATGCCCTGGAGTGCCAGTTGATCTGGGGATTAAGGGTAGGTCTGGTAGCAGTATTAAAAAGAATGGAAGGAATTCCCTGTGCTGAACAATCTTTATAAGAATGGGCCTAGTTTGGGTCTGGATGGCCCCTGATCTGAGAGGAAACCCGTCTTTTGCTGCCAAAGGTACTGGTGGAACTAGGGGGTCTTTGGCCAACCCTAATTTCTAAACCAAACCCACATCCATATAAGTTTTCCAAATAAGCAGGGCTCAAACCCAAGCCACTGGGATGGAGGGCAGTGTTTCAATGTCTGCTCTACTTGAGTTGAGAGTAGCTTATCGGAAATAATATTTATGAAGTGAGGTGCTTGGTAATTACTGAGAGGAGTAAGGGTTAAATGGCAGCTTGCTCTCAGCTCTGAGATAGCAGTGGTTAACATGCCACCCTCCATTCTAGTAGCCTGGGTTCAAGCCCTGCTTGGAGCAGGTCTGCTTTGTTGGCGTTTGAGTCCAGAATTAAATATTATATTCACTGTCCCAACCCAGGTGGGTTTTCCAAACTTACTTCACTGTAGGAATGGTATTATCTAGGTGATGAACAATGCCTGGTTTCCTCCAGACATCATGCTTGGTATTCAGTCCTAAAAGTTTCTATTTCTCATGGCCTGAGAGTACTTTAGGTGCCTTTTGGCAAATTCTAGATGGGCTGTCATTTACCTTTTATTAAGGAATGACTTCCACTTGGCCACTCTACCATTGGTTGAGTGCTGCAGAAATGGTTGTCCTTCTGGAAAGTTCTCCTCTCTCCACATCTGCCAGCATGATCGTTGGGTTCTTGGTCAGGTCCCTGACTAGGACTACCACAATCACTCAGTTTGTTCAGGCAGCCAACTCTATGGAGAGTCCTGTGGTTCCAAACCGGTTCCATTCATTGCTTTTAGAGGGCACTATGCTCATTGGAACCTTCTATACCCTTCCCCAGATCTGTGTCTCAATGCAATCCTGTCTCTGAGGTCTACAGACAATTCTTTAGACTTCATGGCTTGGTTTGTGCTCTGATATGCACTGTCTACTATGGGACCCTATATAAACAAGTGTGTGCCTTTTATAGTGTGGTCTGCGGGAGCACCAGTATTTCAATGGCAGACAGGAAGAGAATGAATATAAAAAGGACTGGTTCTGTCCTGGGAAGCCCCTTAGACCTAATGCAGTGGTGGGAGACAGAAGGATATTAGCCAAGCTGGCATCCATGTTGAAGAACAACTCCCAACCCCTGAATAAGACTCTGGCAACACTGGGCTGCTGCTTTACTGACAGGCTGCTTCACTCCGAGTTTGTGAAGGAGCAGTATTGCAGGTCCTTCTTTGCTGCTGCTATTGGACTCTACAACCAGCACTGCTCTCAGCCGACCACAGACACACACTTAACTCCACACAGTATTGTCCTCTTTTAACAATATAACATATGTAACAACAATGCAATATTTCTTTTATCTCCCTACATGCAACTAATTCCTCCCTGTAACTAATCTGTACCTGTAACAGGTACACAGTGCAATGAAATTACGTTTGTACCTGAAGTCTGTGTCTAGCGTTGCCAGGCAACCATCAAGCAATTGGACTTGTGAGGGGACAAAGAAGGAGAAGGTTGACTACCTATAGTTAATGTCTAATCAAAATAATATCACGAATCTGTATGGTTAATGGTCATGATGATTGATGATTGTTGAATGTGATTGTGTTTCGACAACCATCATATGCTGTATCATTAATATTACCTTTGTTGATATTAGAGCCTGGGGAGGGGGGCCAGTCATCAGTCAGATCCACTGTAGTTAGTGGATATCTATTGCTTTATTATTATTTTCTTTTCCTTTTTTCTATTCCTGTGTATTTCTAAATATGTAAATATCCATTCTGCTAAATAAACCGGTGACCTAAAGTATAATTTTACTTTGCCCGCTTCATTTGTCAGAACGTCTAATTACTTGCCCTACACTACCCATGAAGTGGACAGTTAAAATAACCAACTTCATCACACTCACAAAATGGAATTAAATTGACATCTAAACTGATATATAATTTTATGTAATAATGTGTAATTTAAGCATTTTCATCTATTGTGAAATGTTCACAGAGCATAAAGTAGAGCTTTGTTATTTTTAAATACCATGACCTTTATATGCCAAGTATTTAAAGACCCTGAAAGAATCACATAAAAGCTGCCACAAATCTGGATTCTGAACTCATTACAATCAAATATCAAAAGTATATTTAATTACAACAGTGTAGAGCTCTTTTACCTAACCTTGACTACAATGTCTTTATACAGCAGTTGCAGAGGTGGGTTGTGTTGGGATCATTTATTAATCATGCAGTATGTAAAATCAATGTAATCAAATAAGCATTGTAATCAAATAAGTGCAAATGTATAGAATTATAATCCTATGTATGTGTCTGTCATTATAACAATTGTATAAAGTGTGTGCGTGCATACAAGATGGGGGTGAAATACAGAACAGTCTGTTCTTCTGTGTGTGTGTAACAAACCAAGTGTCAGCAAAGTAGCCAAGGCTTATCTTTGTATGCATGTGTAAAAGGTTGAGATGAGAAGTGTGGGGTGCGCCTGGGGGTTGTGAAAGCTCGAAACTAGCAGTGAAAAACAACTCCTGGGAAGAAGTGAGATGGCGTGAGATTCGGGGGAAGAGTCAAAACAACACATACAGGGCATGACCTGACACTGACAGCAGTATTATCACAATCATGAAGTGGAATGAAATTATTTTAACAAATAAAAAACTGAAAAGTGGGGCGTGCAATATTATTTGGCCCCCCTTGCGTTAATACTTTGTAGCGCCACCTTTTGCTGCAATTACAGCTGCAAGTTGCTTGGGGTATGTCTCTATCAGTTTTGCACATTGAGAGACTGAAATTCTTGCCCATTCTTCCTTCCAAAACAGCTCAATCTCAGTGAGGTTGGATGGAGAGCGTTTGTGAACAGCAGTCTTCAGCTCTTTCCACAGATTCTCGATTGGATTCAGGTCTGGACTTTGACTTGGCCATTCAAACACCTGGATAAATTTATTTGTGAACCATTCCATTGTAGATTTGGCTTTAGGTTTTGGATCATTGTCTTGTTGGAAGATAAATCTTTGTCCCAGTCTCAGGTCTCTTGCAGACTCCAAGGGGTTTTCTTCCAGAATGGGCCTGTATTTGGCCCCATCCATCTTCCCATCAATTTTGACCATGTTCCCTGTCCCTGCTGACAAAAAGCAGGCTCAAACGATCTGCCACCACCATGAGGCTGCCACCACCATGTTTGACAGTGGGGATGATGTGTTCAGGGTGATGAGCTATGTACATCTAATTTTGCTTTATGGCCAAACAGATCGATTTTGCTTTCATCTGACTAGAGCACCTTCTTCCACATGTTTGGTGTGTCTCCCAGGTGGCTTGTTGCAGACTTTAAACGAGAATTTTTATGGATATCTTTGAGAAATGGCTTTCATCTTGCCACTCTTCCATAAAGGCCAGATTTGTGCAGTGTACTGATTGTTGTCCTTTGGACAGACTCTCCCACCTCAGCTTTAGATCTCTGCAGTTCATCCAGAGTGATCATGGGCCTCTTGGCTGCATCTCTGATCAGTCTTCTCCTTGTTTGAGATGAAAGTTTAGAGGGACAGCTGGGTCTTGGTAGATTTGCAGTGGTCAGATACTCCATCAATTTCAATACGATTGCTTGCACAGTGCTCCTTGGGATGTTTAAAGCTTGGGAAATCTTTTTGTATCCAAATCTGGGTTTAAACTTCTCCACAACAATATCTCGGAGATGCCTGGTGTGTACAAACGCTCTCCATCCAACCTCACTGAGATTGAGCTTTTTTGCAAGGAAGAATGTGCAAAAATTTCAGTCTCTCAATGTGCAAAACTGATAGAGACATACCCCAAGCAACTTGCAGCTGTAATTGCAGCAAAAGGTGGCACTACAAAGTATTAATGCAAGGGGGCCAAAAAATATGGCATGCCCCACTTTTCAGTTTTGTATTTGTTAAAATTTTGACACATCCAATAAATTTCATTCCACTTCACGATTGTGTCCCACTTGTTGTTGATTCTTCACAAAAAATTAAAATTTCATATCTTTATGTTTGAAGCCTGAAATGTGGCAAAAGTGGCCACTGGGTACAAATTTGCCTTTTAATTTTAATTTAATGCCTTTTAATTAAATTTGCACCCATTGCTGACACAGGTGTACAAATTCATTCATTTACACACACACACACACACACACACACACACACACACACACACACACACACACACACACACACACACACACACACACACACAGCTTTTCTAGTCCCTGTACAGAAGCAATGCCAATACAATAGGAAGATATCTATTGACATGAGGTACAGGAATTTAAAGCCCTTCAGAACTGAGCTTTGGAACCTTTTCTGGAGAGATGATCCAGTACTTTATGGGCTGAGGTGTGTGTGTGTGTTTAAATTGTTACTTTTACTACTACTACTTGAGTGAGTTTAATTTTAACATATAAAAGCTAACTCTGAGCAGCTGTATGTTATACCCATAACAAAACAAGGCACTCTTTTCAGGCACTTAGTTCAGATTGCTCAAATGGATTGTCCTGTTAGAGAGCAAGTTGTTAAAAAGAAAATAAATATTGACTATCAAAGTGCTGCAAAGTACTCCAAAACGTCCAGTATCCTGGACTAAATTTGTACGTAAGTTTATGTTTTTTGAAAGCTGAATGTCAGTACAGTTATGCATAGATTCATCTTCAACACCCATTTGTAAAAAATAAATAAATAAAAAGATAAGATAATCCTTTATTAGTCCTGCAGCCAGAAATTTCACTGGCACCATATCTGCAAAAACAAGGAGAGCTAGCAACAAAGAAAATGTCCTTTGTAATAAATATCTATATAAACATTTATTTGAAAATGATTTGTCAAAATCTGTTTTACAAGTAAAATAAATAAAATATTTTTGTCAGGAAAGGACGGATGGAAGAGATGAAGAAGGGTGCGGATGCAAATGCAGGGGTTGTCGGTTTAATAATGAATACAAAGCACAAGTTGAATTGAATACATTAACATAGAACATAGACTAATAAAGTAAAACTTCATCTGGTCATGTTCCATCTACTTTCAAAGCTGCCAGAGTGGTCCCAATTTTGAAAAAGCCAACTCTTGATGGTTCAAACATTAGCAATTATAGACCAATATCACTACTCTCCTTCCTCTCAAAAATCCTCGAACGATCTGTCTACAATCAGCTATCTCTCTTTCTCAATCAAAACAATCTACAGGATCCAAACCAATCTGGCTTCAAACCGGCACACTCAACAGAGACTGCTCTCATTGCGGTAACTCCATGCTGCTAGATCAGCCAAACTATCCTCTGTTGTAATTCTCCTCGACCTCTCTGCAGCCTTTGATACAGTAGATCACAAGATCCTCCTGTCAATCCTCGGTAGCCTTGGAATCACTGGTTCTGCATTACAATGGTTTACATCATACCTGGAAGAGCGTTCTTACCAGGTCACATGGCAGGGAGCCACATCAGCTCCACGCAGATTATCCACCGGTGTTCCTCAAGGGTCAGTCCTTGGTCCTCTTCTCTTTTATCTCTACACTACTTCTCTTGGTAAAGTAATATCTTCTCATGGTTTTACTTACCACTGCTATGCTGATGACACTCAACTCATCCTCTCTTTCCCACCCTCCGACACCCAGGTCTCATCCCGGATCTCAGCTTGCCTCTCTGATGTCTCATCATGGATGGCAGCCCATCACCTCAAACTCAACCCCAGCAAGACCGAACTGCTATTCATTCCTGGAAGCACTGGTCCTCACCCTGACCTTACCATTTCCCTCGAGAACTCACTGGTCACTCCATCTACTGAAGCACGGAGCCTTGGTGTAGGGGATTACCAGTTATTGTTCTCAGCTCATGTTGCAAACCTGACTCTTGCAGATCAGGAAAATTCGACCTTTTCTTTCTAGAGAGGCCACTCAGGCGCTTGTTCAGTCTCTTGTCATTTCAAGACTAGACTACTGCAACTCCCTACTGGCTGGCCTACCTATGCGGACCATCAGACCATTGCAACTTATCCAGAATGCAGCAGTGCGGCTCGTCTTCAATGTTCCTAAATTCAGTCATGTAACTCCTCTGCTGCGTTCCCTTCATTGGCTCCCTGTAGCTGAACATCAGATTTAAAACCTTGATGCTGACCTACAAAGCCAAAAACGGACCAGCCCCTCCATACATGATGGCAATGGTCAAAACTCGAGCTGCACCAAGAGCCCTTCAAGCTTCAAACAGCTCGGCTTGACCCACCATCCTTCAGAATGCAAGGAAAACATGCATCCAGACTCTTTTCTGTTATGGCACCAAAATGGTGGAATGAACTTCCCCTGGGAGTCTGAACAGCTGAGTCCCTCACTGTCTTCAAATGCAGAGTGAAGACTCATCTGTTTCAGGAGTATTTAACTCCATAAAGACATTTGTTTCAACAGGATCTAAGTGTGAGGAATCTCTAGATTCCAGCCTTGTCTAATAGCTAAGGATATTCTAAGTGAACAGCAAAGAACTTTTGTAAGTCGCTCTGGAGAAGGGCATCTGCTAAATGCCGCAAATGTAAATGTAAATGTAGGAGGCAGGGGATAGGGCAAGATGGAGGCAGAAGATCCGCTGTGGCGACCCCTAAAGGGAGCAGATATAAAGAAGAATAAGATATAGTAAAATACTTATGAAAAAGCCAATGGCTGTGATAATCAATAAATATGAACATCCAGAGTTATTGCACAGATAAGTAAAATGAACAAATTACACAAGTGAACCATAGTGGTTTGTAGTGGTCACCAATTAAGGGAGGTGTTATAGAGATTGATGGCCATAGGTAAGAATGATCTCCTGTGGTGCTCTGTAGGGCATTTTGATAGGTAGGGGCTGGTCAACCATCTTCATAGTCTTCATTACATGGAACATTAGTGACAATGGGCTGTAGACCTTGACATCACTGGGTCCCAATGTCTTTGGCACAGTAACAATGCAGGTCGTCTTCCATATCACAGGTACCCTCTGGAGACTCAGGCTCATGCTGAAGATGTTGTGAAGTACTCCACATGCTGGGTGGCACAGGCTTTAAGCATCATCAGGGCCTGCAGCCTTGTTTGTGTGGACTCTCTTCAGTTGCCTTCTCACCTGGACAGCAGTGAGTCTAACTTTAGAGGTGACAGGTGGGGGAGTGGTGGAGGTGTGAGGTGAGCTGTGCAGGAGGTGGGCGGGAGGGGGATTGGAGTGGACTACTGAGTGCCACTAGCAGAAGAGTCAGAATAGGGAGGCCCTGTTCATCAACTTCTGCCCTGAAACTTTCTGTTGTTGCTGGACCTGAAACCAGTCCTCATTCCACTTTAAATGTCCTCCTGGGAATGCCAGGGCACTGCTTAAGGACCTTGTAAAATGGAATGCAGATTTAGTTTAAGTAGATTATGGGCCAAGTAGAGGCAATTGACCTTAAATCATCTTTTCATTGTCTTGCATCTCCCTCTGGTGGCTGATGCTGGTCTAGCTGAAGGCCTACCCACAAGGCAGGGTTCTTACACCACCCATTTTTCTTTCTTTATTTTTTAATTCAAATGTCATCATTACTGTATAGTGAAAACAAAAGACTTGGTTTTAAAGTTTAGATGGCTTTGCAGGAACCTAAACAACTATGCCTAAACTTATACCCTCACAGAAATGGTTAATTACAGTGTATGTATAATGCAAGTTATACAGCTTGATGCTAAAACAATACACCATATGTACATTGTGCAATGGTTACACTATGCCTTCTTCTTCTTTCAGCTGCTCCCTTCAGGGTTCGCCACAACGGATCATCTGCCTCCATCTTGCCCTATCCCCTGCCTCCTCTACTGTTACACCAACCATCACCATATCCACCTTCACTACATCCATAAACCTTCTCTGAGGTCTTCCTCTTCTTCTTCTGCCCGGCAGCTCCATCTCCAACATTCTTTGTCCAATATATCCACTATTCCTTCTCAACACATTTCCAAACCATCTCAACCTGGCCTCTCTGGCTTTATCGCCAAACTGCTCCACCTTCACTGTCCCTCTGATGTGCTCATTTGTAATCTTTTCCATCCTTGTCACTCCCAGCGAAAATCTCTGCATCCAATGGTTATACTATGTAATGGCTATTAAATCAAAAATAGCTATCAGTGTTGATATTTCAATGACCTATATGTATTTTTAATCTCATCATTGAACAGTTCAATGAACTTGCTCTTATTTTGCATAAAAATCAGTAACATCTTGTTGTGCAAAATATTCATTATTAACTAGTAATATAAATTAATATAACATAAAGTAATATAAAGCTGATTGATTAATTGCAGTAAACATGTATATGCATAGGGCTTATGCAAGACAACAAATATCAGATGTAATTAGTACAATGTTATTTAGGGACACTATGCCAACAGTTGTGTTGATAAATTGAAAAAGGGGGCAAAGAGTTTTTGCATGATATAAAATAATGTCAAGGAGCATAAAACACTATGGCATTACAACTCCTCCAATTCCAAAATCTGACAAGGCCAAAGAGAGGATGATGAAGTTATTCAGCATTAAATAAATAACAGCACAATTCAAAACAATGTGAGAAAAAGAGCGAATGAACATAGTTGGTATATGTGGATCTGAAATGTGAAGGCATATGAACCTCAAGCTTGCTTTAGATTGTTAAGCCAGGTCTGGGTCTAGAAAACGGAATGCTAAAACTTTCCTATGCTAAAACTTCCCAGTGAGAACTTAGCATACTGAGGGTGAGGACAAATCTGCATCTACACTAAAAATGCAGTCATACTTCTGTTTGATCAGTTTTAGCCAGAGAAAGTGACCTGCCATCCATGTTTGCCTTCAAGAATATCATATGTAGAACAATGACCCAAAACATGCTTAAAAAAAGCAGCCAGAGTCCACATCTAAATTCCATGGAACTGGCCTGTGGAGAGATCTGAGAACAGCAGTTTTTGGAATTCCGCAAATATGAGAGACTAGTTGGCAAAAACGTGTGGCATTAGTAACTAATTCATGGTTACAAGATGCAACTGATTTCATTTCACAAGGGTGTTCTACTGACTATTAAGTTGAGGTTGGAAATAACTCTCTCCGGTCCATTTTATGGTTTTCTATGTGAAATTAATTAAATAAACATCAATATGTTTAATTACTTATTGTCTAAAACTATAACTATGTTTCATGTTTACCAATAGGTCAATTTAAAGATTGGTTCAGTGTGGTTTAGTGGTTTAGTGTGAAATGTTACATTCTGAAAAAAAAAAAGATTTGTTCATTGCCCAATTATGGCTAAATGGATTTTGAAATTCTGTTCAAGTTAAATGAACACATGCACTGCACTG
>JAVGWO010000197.1:0-13634 GCA_034509495.1 Acestrorhynchus altus | reverse complement strand
CAGTTCATTTAGAGTTTATTTAGACTGTCTTTACCCATTAAACAATCACCCACTTAAATTGAAACATGGGTATTTGAATACTTTTCAGATCAAGCTTCCAAAACCCTCAAAGAGAATTAACATTTGGATTTGTCTTATTCATAAAATAATAAGGAATACTTGAGCATGAGCCAAATAAGGAAACTTATTGGTGAGATTATATTTGAATAAATATTAAAAGTGTTGTCAATAGCTATAACAAATCCTATTTCTTAATTCCTTGAACTTGATTATCAGCAGCAGCTTTGCTGCTTGTCTGGTCATTTATTTCTTTTCCTTCTTCCAACACACCCAATTCAATTAGTTCATTGTTAATTAACAAGTCATTTCATATTTTCAGGGGGTTGTTTTAAAGCTGATAACCCACTAGAAGGTGCAGGGCATGGTGCCTTCAGGAACAGGGTTGAGAAACACATTTTAAACTTAAAAACATTATCTAATGCTGTAGCCATGAGTTAACCTGCTGCACACAGATACAATGAGATATGTTGTAATACATTATAATACATTATGATATTTCATGATATTTCAAATTAAATGCATGCCCAAATCATCATATAGTTGTCCAAAAACATTCTCAATGATCCTCAAATGGCTTATTTTATTTTAGTATGAACATTTTTTTAATGAATGTGTCAGATAATTAAGAACATTGGTCTCACCTGTTACAGCAACATGTTTTGTTGTTTCAGACCAAAGTATTAGAATGCTAATACAGAAAAAACACTTTTATTTTACTGCCAGTAAAGAATATCATGCATTTGTTTTGTTTTTTTACATTATTTTACAAACCAGTTTTGTTGGACCAACAAACCAGTGTTATTGTGCTAAATCTTAAGTTTTCTGATCATTGTGTTTGTATTGAACACAGTGAAATATCAGCCAATCTGCTGACGGAAGACCACTTCAGATGTCCAGTGTGTACAGATGTGCTGAAGGAGCCAGTCTCCATCCCCTGTGGACACAGTTACTGTAAGACTTGCATCCAGACTTACTGGAACAAACCATCCCATGAAGGAAGTTACTGCTGCCCTCAGTGCAGGAAGAGATTTAGAACTCGTCCTTCTCTGAACCCAAACTCAGCTCTGGCTAGAGTGGTGCAGACACTGCAGAAGGCTGGGTTCAGTCCTGCTCTTCCTGCTCACTGCTATGCTGGAGCTGGGGATGTGTCCTGTGATTTCTGCACTGGGAGAAAGCTCCGAGCTGTGAAGTCCTGTCTGACCTGCTCTGCCTCTTACTGTGAAACCCATGTGAAACAGCACTACACAGTACAAGCCCTGCAGAGACACATGCTGGTGGAGGCAAGTGAAGATCTGGAACAGAGACTCTGCAAGCTTCACCACAGAGCTCTGGAGGTCTTTTGCAGAACTGACCAGACTTTCATATGTTTTATGTGCATGATGGAGGAGCATAAAGGGCATGAAACTGTCCTGTCTAAAAGTGAAGACCCTGCTCTCGAGGTGGGTTGTTCAACACTGTTAACTACAACAAGATCAGTTTTATTTTCTCTATAATCAGAGTTCTTCATAACTTAACATTTTTTAAACTTGGATCTTATGCATTGTAAAATGTGTTTTATAAAGATTCTTTAGTAGAAAGTCTCAGAAAAATCCTGTATGATGTCTAAGTTTAAGCCCCTATCTGGGAAGAAAGCCCCAGGTCAGAGGTAAGTACACAGTTTCAGGTATTCTCTGCCCCAGCACTTCTGATCCAGTTCATGAATAGCCTCATAAACAGCTTATTAGCTGAATCAGGTAAAGTAGGGCAGGGAATAGGGAATGAAACTCTTCATGGCAGTTGATTTAGTCTGTAAACGGTGCACTTTAGGATAAAATAGTTTTTATACAGTGGTCAAGAAATCACCAGTTTGGATTGTGGCACTAATTATCAGCAGTATTTTTGCAGACGTCAAAAAATCAGGAGGTGATCCAGGTTCCAGTCTATGACACAAAGCAGCTTGTTCATGGAAAATCCTCCTTAATCTCTGATCGTTCATTAAGAGAGAACAAGATGGAGCAACAAATGATGCAGCTCCTTAAAGAACTTACAGCAAGGACTGCGGTAAGCAACTTTTCTCTTTTCATGTTTTTTTTTTTTTCATGTTTTTTTTTTTTTTTATGATTGAATAATACAGCATTATATACACCTTAATATATGATAAACCAACACAAAGGTACAGTTATGATGTGAAAAGAAAATGATACATGGTTTTCATTTTTTTTTATAAATAAAAATCTGTAAAGTGTGGCGTACATTTGTATTCGACCCAGTGTTAGAAATTCGGCATACAGGAGTCAGGAGACTGGAGGTTCAGATTGTTGGTTTATTCAGATGCAGACAGAGAAGCATACACAGACACAGCTTAGTTGATCAGTGGTCTCGTTGGTCTCTCAGTTCATCTCGATGATCGTTCTGAGGTCAACTCAGCCAGATCTGAGTCCGGTCTTATCTGAATCCAGTCTGGAGGTCTATCCAGTCTGCAAGTCCATCCAGTCTTATCTGAGGGATTTTAGGAGGACCTTATATACATTTGTGGAGGAGGGGTAAATAGGGGATGAAGGTATGGTCACTTGGGGTGATACACAAAGGTGGGTCCCTTACATTAACATGTAGACAAAGAACATGGAGGAAGGAATGCAAGTGATACATAGATAGTAAGAGACGACCATTTGATAGGGGTCATCTCAAGGTGTGAGGTGACCCTTACATTAACATGTAGACAAAGAACATGGAGGGAGAAATGCAAGTGATACAAAAGGGTGGGAGACAACCATCTGATAGGGGTCATCTCAAGGTGTGAGATGACCTTTTGCTAAGACAATGATCTAAGACAGTATAGGTTCAAAGGGGCATATTTCTCTCAATTCCCCCTTTGATTCTCCCTCACGGAGAATCACAAGACTATATGGTTGCACCATAGATCATTGTTGTAATTATGCACAGTGTTTGTATTCATGTTGTCCTGGTGAAGGTAGTAATGTTAGTTGCTTGGGCAGGTTTCTTGAAGAATCAGGAGATCATCCAAAAATCAGTGTGATGTTCTGAGTGGATGTAGGCACTGCTTCTGCTGGGTGGTTCTGTAGAATACACAAAAGAAACATACGCAATGATCTGTTCATCATAAAGTTGAAGGATATCACTCTATTATCACAGCATGCTGCTCCCTTAGAAGATGCTGTTACGGTGATGCACAGTGCGTTGGTATCTTCACCTCAAGGGTAACCCCCATGATAGTAGAAATCATAGATCTTCCTTGAGGCTCTGTACATTACCCACCTCTTCTTCTACTGACCCTAAAACTTATCCCTGAGGAGCAGGCACAATTTTACAAAGAGAAACGTGAATCCATGCTTTCTTTTCAGTGCGGAGTCAGTTATCAAAAGAAGATATGGACTATCCCATCTAGGTTCTAGAGATTGTTTGTCAAGTCATCTCACCATGACTCATTGACCTGAAAATGTATGGCTAACTTTAGTACCGAATCCTGAAAGCCACATGGTTTAAGATAACAAACAGTGAACCTAGAGTCCCACAACAAGCATCTTCCTTGTGTGATCAAATAGTTAACTTGTGTGACTAGTGTTAGGAGTTCCCCCTTAGATCCAGATACCATCTGGAGCAGATTTACACCTTTTTTAATTCAGTTATTTTTAGAGTTCCAGAGATCAGGGACTCAAACTATAACTTGTGAATTAGTCATAAATGTTTAAACTAAGTGTACAATTGTTATTTTGTTCAGGGTACACTTGGAGCGGATCGTATAGTGGTTTTAAAACTTTCTGCTTAAAAACAATACAAGACCTACAGTAGTTGCATAGGCCTAGAAGATAAACAATTTGCAATTTTGTGCACTGGGCTTGGCAGTGACATTGCATTTATTGTCTTATAGTTTTCCTCATAAACTCTGGGTAACCGTTTGTCCCAACACAACAAACTGATGTTTGTCAGGGGTTTGTTTGCATAAAGACATCAACTAAAATAAATAAGTGCATTTGTCATGTACTTCCTCCAATGCCACTCGGTGTTATAAACATGCTACTAATGCTACTAAGCTCAATCTGTACAGAATTTTTATTTTTTTTTAAATTCTGTTCTGTGATTTGAAATCAACAAATCACCGTTCTAACACATTCTATCACACAGATGAGCTGAAGCACCAGGATGAACTGGTTTAAATCAGAGCAGGAAAAACTGTTGATATCCCAGTGACACCTTTCAGGGCACTGAATACCAAAGACAATTGCTCTGTGACTCCCTGCAAGGTCTTGATTATCAAAGATAATGGTTCCTGTGAAACCCCCTTAGAAGGGCTTCCTGCCGTGTTGTCGCTCATCTTTGCATGCCTTTTATAACTGTCTGCCTGTTTCTTACGACAGACCCTTTGCGAAATGGCCAGTTCTATGACAATAATGACACAAATCTTTCTGGAAAATAATCTTGTGATTAAGATTTTCACTAGAACCATTGTCTGTTAGGACATGTATGGATGCTGGAACATGACATGGTTCTAGATCAAAATCCAATCGGTCAAGTTCATTTTTAAGGTCACCCCACTTAGTTTTCCACCAGTTTGGAACAGCGGTAACCAAAGCTTGTCTTAGATTGGTTTGTAGTGAATCAATCAGCTGTCCAAAATGGGGACCATCAGATGTATTGTCAATGTTTTCATGGTTGTATTGATCAATACCTGAGTGACGCAAAAAAAACTCTTTCAAACCTCTCACAGAAGTTTGTTGCAGACTCTCCTTTTCTTTGTCTACATTTGGTTATCTGCCCCCAGTCAGTAGTTTTCCGGCATTTACATGAAATCCAGTCATCAAAAGCTTTCCACCCTCTTTCAAGGTCCTGGCCTTTGTTACCTAAAGCATTCAGTACCTTTTTAGCAAGCTGACTACCATCTGTAGTGTTAAGTACCTGGCTTGCAATGGCCACAGCATCATTGGGGTGCAGTGAGTAGAGATTCCTTTTCTTATGCATGAGGTCAATGAAGTCAAGCCCCATTTCTCTTGGTGGTTTAAACTGCTTGGACATCTAAAGGAATGTTACCAACTTCTACTCTGGTTTCCCTTCCTGCATTACCCTTAAGTACCTCAGAAGATACAACTGTTAGAGGTCTCAACTGAACTCGCCTTGAAAACGACTTGCCACTATCAGAATCTGAACCCTCATCAGAGGATGAAGATTCTGATTCGTCAGAATGGTCAGGATATAGTCTGGCTGATACTGTAAGATCTGCATCTTTTGTGTAACATGGCTGACCTGGTGGAAGGGCAACAGACAAAGAATGACACTGACACCTTGATTTAGCATTACATTTTGCATGTTGCTGTTCAATGTCTGCCAGTGACCGCTGAAGATTCTCACATGTACTCCGGGCATTTTTGGTTGCAGTTTTATGTCTTCTACACTCATGGATTAGCTCTAAGATCTTTCCCTCAGCTTCTTTTAACTTGCATTCCCAGTACTGCTTAACAACAAAAAGGCATTCCTTAACTGAGCCATGCTTGAGGCCATAACCTAAAGCTGTTTTACAATCAGCACGAATCCATTCTCTATCAGCAGAGAAACCTTTGCATGAAAAGTACTGAGTTGTCTTTTGCTCATGAATGTGTTTTTTGATTATGTTGTTAATTAGCACTTCGAATTCAGAGTCAGTCCACTGGGGCATTTCAGTCCCACCCTTAACAAGTGTGCTGGTTTTATAGTTAATGGGTTTTGAGGGATCTTTACCATTTTTCCAAACATTTTGGCCTTTTGAAACCATGGTGAGGTAGCTAGTGACAAACAACCAAACAAATAAAACAAGAAAAGACCCTCCTCAATTCAGGATGGGTAACAGCCACAAACCTATGCTTTTACAGTGACAAACTAGATGTCCCTTGGTTCAGAGGGGATAACAGCCACAAAACTCTAGGTTTTAACTAGACGTCCCTCGGTTCAGAGGGGATAACAGCCACAAAACTCTAGGCTTTAACAATGATGAACTAGACGTCTCTCGGTTCAGAGGGGATAACAGCCACAAAACCTTAGGTTTAACAGTGACAAACTAGACGTCCCTCAGTTCAGAGGGGATAACAGCCACAAAACTCTAGGTTTCTTTCAGTGACAACACAACGTCCCTCAGTTCAGAGGGGATAACAGTTACAGTAGCAGTAACAACAAATACACCTCTAAATTCTAGAGGGGCTAACCTTTACTGACTCCTTATCAGTATGTCTTATAAAGCCTGAATTTCCCTTTAGTTCGATGGCGTTTTTACTCACCAAATAGGTTTTCAGTATGCCATCCGGGTCACGGCACCAAGTTGTTAGAAATTCGGCATACAGGAGTCAGGAGACTGGAGGTTCAGATCGTTGGTTTATTCAGATGCAGACAGAGAAGCATACACAGACACAGCTTAGTTGATCAGTGGTCTCGTTGGTCTCTCAGTTCATCTCGATGATCGTTCTGAGGTCAACTCAGCCAGATCTGAGTCCGGTCTTATCTGAATCCAGTCTGGAGGTCAATTCAGTCTGATCTGAATCCAGTCTTATCTGAATCCAGTCTGAAGGTCTGTCCAGTCTGCAAGTCCATCCAGTCTGATCTGAATCCAATCTGGAGGTCCATTCAGTCTTATCTGAATCCAGTCTGAAGGTCTGTCCAGTCTGCAAGTCCATCCAGTCTTATCTGAGGGATTTTAGGAGGACCTTATATACATTTGTGGAGGAGGGGTAAATAGGGGATGAAGGTAAGGTCACTTGGGGTGATACACAAAGGTGGGTCCCTTACATTAACATGTAGACAAAGAACATGGAGGGAGAAATGCAAGTGATACAAAAGGGTGGGAGACAACCATCTGATAGGGGTCATCTCAAGGTGTGAGATGACCTTTTGCTAAGACAATGATCTAAGACAGTATAGGTTCAAAGGGGCATATTTCTCTCACCAGGGTCAATACTTTTATAGGACTTTGATGCAGGTTTTTGGGGTCTGTCTCTACCAGCTTTGCCCATCTAGAGGCTGAATGTTTTATCCATTCATTTTTGCAAAATAGCTCAGGCCTAGTCAGATAGGATGAAGTGTGTCTGTGATCAGCAATGTTCATGTCTTGCCACAGATTCTCAGTCGGATTTAGGTCTGGACGTAGTCATTCTGACACATGAATATGTTTGATCTATACCATTCCCTTGTATCGCTGGCTGTATGTTTAGGGTTGTTGTCCTGATGAAATGTAAACCTCCAACCCAGCTGCCTTTGCAGCCTTTAACAGCTTTTCTTCCAGGATTGCTCTGTATTTAGCTCCATACATCTTCCCATCAACTCTGACCAACTTCTCTGTCCCTGCTGAAGAAAAGTACCCCCACAGCATGCTGATGCACCACTATGTTTCAGAGTGGAGTGTGTTCAGTGCGATGTGTGGTGTTTGGCATTTTAATTTGTATTTTTTTGTATTTGCACAATATAAGGAATAAGGAATTATAGTGGTTATAGTTTTTATCAAATAAGGAATAATAGTGGAGTGAAAGTAAAAAAAGGTCCAGAGGAGTTTATGTAAGACACTTCCCTAGAAAGAATAACAAATGAAATTAAAAAGCTTACGCTACATAAAAATTAAGAGAAAACAAAAAGAAAAGAGAAAAACACATAAAAGAAGTAGAGAAAGTAAAACATAGATAGATAGTTAGATAGATAGATTCAACTTCAGTGCAAGTACAAACAACAAAATGCAGTCAGTATCTACACAGAAGACAGTACAGATTAAATATGTCAGCGAAGACCTGGGCTAACTGTCCAGAGCATGCTTTGAGGACACATTCAGGGACACCATCTGTCTAATCAAAATGAGCATAGAACTGAGTTCATCTGGAACAGAGGCACTGCTGGTTGTGGGGGTTGGGGGCAAAGGCTTTGATTGAAGTGTATCACCTTAAGGTTTTTAGGAGTAAAGTGCCCATGTTAACTTTTTTTATATTGAGTGATATTTTATTAGCTTTGCACCACTGCTCAATATCGGATAAGTGGATGGAGTTTATTGTTTATATTAGATTATGTCCAGAAAAGTACTGGCATCATCAGTGAACAGCATGTGTAAGACATTTTTAGCTGCCTTTCAGTTCCTGAACATCTTTGAACTGGTTATCAGTTCTGATGTTAGTTGAATACATTGTCATCTGAATGACTACTTTTCTTCTGTTGAAGTAGCTTCTTCAGTAGCTTCTTTTAGTTTCACAGAACAGCTGCAGTTATAATGAGAATAAGTGACACAAATTATAAATGAATTGATTCTACTAAAGTCTACTAATTAGGTGCCTTCTAAAGGCAGTTGGTCACACTGATTGTACTTATGGGTATCAGAGTACAGGGAGCTGAATACAAATGCACGCCACACTTTACAGAAATTTTGAAAACTATATCATTTTTCTTTCCACTTTAAGAAAACTTGCAACTCTTTGTGATATTTATCACATAAAATCCCAATAAAATACATTTAAGTTTGTTGGTGTAACATCAACAAAATGTGGCAAGGGGTATACATACTTTGTCAAGGCACCGGAAACTTCAAATACAGCAGCATTATGGAATTGTTAAATGAAAGAACATTGTCACATTTGTTTTATTTTTTTTTAAACTTTACTTTTTTAAAATGATTTTTATAGTATTTTTGTGTTTTTCTTAACACATTGCAGAAAGCTGAGAGTGAGCTGGATTATTTGGCAGAACGCTTCTGTAGTGGATTTGATCAAGCTAAAGGTAGGTTTCATTTTAATATATTTCAGTGATTCTCAAATCCACTCCTGACGCCCCCTACCCTGCAAATCCCTGCTTCCAACTCACCTGATTAAAAATGCTTGTCAATTAGCTGATAGGTTGAGAGTTTCAGGGGGTGTATTCAAGCAGGGAATCCATCAAACTATACAGAGATGTTACAAACTTATTTTGTAAGATCACAATCTTTGAATTTGACCTCAGACTTTGTGGAGGTTGCTGCACTTGGTCGCCAATTGGATCTTGGAATGTTGTATGACTGCCACAGTGATTCTTCCAGCTCAGGTAAGCACATCTGTTCAGCCTCAATGCAGTCTTGAACTGTGTTAACTAGGGCTGCCACTAATGACTATATTTCTATCAATTTATCCACTATTTTATTGGTTCGTTGGCTAATCTAAACAATGATAAGTGTGCTTTAAATCACAGCAGAAATGAAATGTCATTATGGTAACGTTCCATCAAACCTAAAGGCCAGAGCACACTGACACTACACTAAACACAAACACTAACACAAACACCAACCACACTTAGGAGGATTAGGATGGTAAAACAATGTGAAAATGTATTGCGATTACTGTGGCCAAAATTATTACAATTAAAAAAAGAAAATATATATACTGAGTTAAACAAATTTTACAGTACTACACGCTTTCTGTTTGCATGTACATACAGTGGCTTGCAAAAGTATTCAGAACTTTACCATATTTTGTCACATAAGTTGCCTGATGACTGCTAATGACTAAAGAGTCCACCTGTGAGTAATATAATCTCAGTACAAATACAGCTGCTCTGTGATGCCTTATAGGTTGGTTAAGAGAATATTGGGGAGTAAACAGCATCATGAATTCCAAAGAACACACCAGACAGTTCAGGAATAAGGTTATGGAGAAGTTTAAAGCAGGCTTAGGCTATAAAAAGATTCCAAGCTTTGAATTTGAGCTTTGATCCATTATCCGGAAAGGGAAAGAGTATGACACAACTGTAAACCTACCAAGACAAGGCCGTCCACCTAAACCTCCAGGCCGAACAAGGAGGGCACTGATCAGAGATGCAGCTAAGAGACCCATGGTGACTCTGGACAAAATGCAGAGATCCACAGCTCAGGTGGGGGAATCTGTCCTCAGGATACCTATTAGTATTGCATGTAATGAAAATATTTGTTTAGTGAGTAAGGAGGATATATTGTTGTGATTCTGAATGTGTTCTCTGTACTCAGGCAAACTTTTGAACTTGTTTTTTTGCACCTGATGTTTTTTTTCCCGTGACACAAAGAACATCACTTATCTGTCTTTAGATTTATGGGCCATTTGTCCAGAACCAGTTGTCATTCACATCCTGACTTGTTTGACTGATTACAATGTAAATTGCAGACTCATGGTTTTGTCCTTATAAGGCAATGAAGTCGCAGCATCCTGGGAGACAATAAAAGGGTGACAGACAGCAGTGAGCTTCAGAAGCCTTTTCACATTGCTCTGTGTTGCTTCTCAATAAAGTGTTACTCGTTTGGCACGCACCCAGAGACTCGCTGAGTTGTTAGTTACTTAATTTACACCACATGCACTGCACAAATGTGGTCTTTATTGTTAAAAGCAAACTATTGAAAGTCCCGTATGCAGTTTGCCAGAAGCCATTTTGGGGACACAGCAAACATGTGGAATAAGGTGCTTTGGTCACCAAAATTTAACTTTTTGGCCAAAATGCAAAACGCTGTGTGTGGCGGAGAATTAACACTGCACATCACTCTGAACACACCATCCCCACTGTCAAATATGGTGGTGGCAGCATCATACTCTGGGGATTCTTCTCTTCAGAAGGGACAGGGAAGTTGGTCAGAGTTGATGGGAAGATGGATGGAGCCAAATATTGGAAGAAAACCTGTTGGAGTCTGCAAAAGACTTGAAAGTGGGGCGGAGATTCATCTTCCAGCAGGACAGTGACCCTAAACCCCTGGAATGGTTTAAAACAAAACATATTCATGTGTTAGAATGGCCCAGTCAAAGTCCAGACCTAAACCCAATCGAGAATTTGTGGCAAGATCTGAAAACTGCTATTCACAAATGCTCTCCATCTAATCTGACTGAGCTTGAGCTGTTTTGCAAAGAAGAGTGGGCAAAAATTTCAGTCACTAGATGTGCAAAGCTGGTGGAGACATACGCTAAAAGACGTGCAGTTGTAATTGCAGCAAAAGGTGGTTCCACAATGTATTGACTCAAGGGGGCTGAATATGTTTCCACACTGCACTTTTCAGTTTTTTATTTGTAAAAAATGTTTTTAATCATGTATCATTTTCTTTCCACTTCACAATTGTTTTCCACTTTCTGTTGATCTTTCACATTAAATTCCAATGAAATATATTTGTTTGTGGTTGTAATGTGACAAAATATGGAAAAGTCATGAGGTATGAATACTTTTGCAAGCCACTGTAATTAGGGTTTGTGCTACATAGAAAGTTGCTTCCATCAATTTTTCGTCATCACAGTACAGCTGCTTGAGTTGTAGACAGTTTGTCTCCTTGGAATGTGAAGTCTGAAAATGCATACTTAATAAAAACAAAAAAAATCTCACATAACACTAATAAGTTGCCACAGAACAGTGAAATGTAAATAACTGTAGATGCAGCTGGGATGTACAGTGGATACGGAAAGTATTCAGAGTGTCCAGCTCACTCTCCTTTCACTTTTTCATTCTTTGTTTCATTGCAACCATTTGCTAAAATCCAAAAAGTTCATTTTATTTCTCATTAATGTTCACTCACACCCTCCCCCCATCTTGACAGAATAAAAACAGAAATGTAGAATTTTTTGCAACTTTATTAAAAAAGAAAAACTGAAATTTCACATGATCATAAGTATTCAGACCCTTTGCTCAGTATTGAGTAGAAGCACCCTTTTGAGCTAGTACAGCCATGAGTCTTCTTGGGAATGATGCAACCTGTTTTTGGGGATCCTCTGCCATTCTTCCTTGCAGATCCTCTCCAGTTCCGTCAGGTCTGATGGGGATCGTTGGTGGACAGCCATTTTCAGGTCTCTCCAGAGATGCTCAATTGGGTTTAGGTCAGGGATCTGGCTGGGCCAGTCAAGAACAGTCACAGAGTTGTTCCGAAGCCACTCCTTTGTTATTTTAGTTGTGTGCTTAGGGTCATTGTCTTGTTGGAAGGTGAACCTTTGGTCCAGTCTGAGGTCCAGAGCACTCTGGAAGAGGTTTCGATCCAGGATATCTCTGTACTTGGCTGCATTCATCGTTCCTTCAATTGCAACCAGTCGCCCTGTCCCTGCAGCTGAAAAACACCCCAATAGCTTGATGCTGCCACCACCATGCTTCACTGTTGAGATTGTATTGGGCAGGTGATGAGCAGTGCCTGGTTTTCTCCACACATACCGCTTAGAATTAACACCAAAAAGTTCAATCTTCATCTCATCAGACCAGATAATCTTATTTCTCATAGTCTGGGAGTCCTCCATGCGGGCTTTCATATGTCTTGCACTGAGGAGAATCATCCGTCGGCCACTCTGCCATAAAGCCCTGACTGATGGAGAGCTGCTGTGATAGTTGACTTTGTGGAACCTTCTCCCATCTACTGCATCTGTGGAGCTCAGCCACAGTGATCTTTGGGTTCTTCTTTACCTCTCTCACCAAGGCTCTTCTCCCACGATTGCTCAGTTTGACTGGACGGCCAGGTCTAGGAAGAGTTCTGGTTGTCCCAAACTTCTTCCATTTAAGGATTATGGAGGCCACTGTGCTCTTAGGAACCTTGAGTGCTGCAGAAATTCTTTTGTAACCTTGGCCAGATCTGTGCCTTGCCACAGTTGCTTCGACCTCATGAGTCTCATTTGCTCTGACATGCACTGTGAGCTGTGAGGTCATATATAGACAGGCGTGTGCCTTTCCTAATCAAGTCCAATCAGTTTAATTAAACACAGCTGGGCTCCAATGAAGGGGTGGAACCATCTCATGGAAGATCAGAAGAAATGGACAGCATGTGGGTTAAATATGAGTGTCACAGCAAAGGGTCTGAATACTTATGATCATGTGAAATTTCAGTTTTTCTTTTTTAATAAATTAGCAAAAAATTCTTCATTTCTGTTTTTTTTCTGTCAAGATGGGATGGTGAGTGAACATTAATGGGAAATAAAATTAACCTTTTTGATTTTAGCAAATGGGTGCAATGAAGCAAAGAATGAAAAATTGAAAGGGGTCTGAATACTTTCTGTATCCACTGTATCATGATGCATTTGTTTACTCCAGTGTTCATCCTTTATCTTATTTACCTGATTGACCTGCACTGATTCTATGAAACACTGGTCTTTTGTATATTTTTAGGTGTTTTCCTGTGGGATGTGGACACTCTGTCCTCTATGAGACTGTCTCTTCCTCGACCACACACAGATGTGAGGATATTAGAAGGAAAGTATCTGCAGGACAGACTGAGAGCTCTGGACCTGACTGCTGCTCTAAGAGCTAGTGTTGTATCAAGTCTAGTGGAGGTGGCTGGAGCTGCTGCCTTTTTGAAGCAACCCACCCAGTCCCAGCTTCAGGACAGGGTCACTGTACACTACAGATCCTCCACCAGACTGGACATGCTCAGTCACCGACTGTTACACAGTGGAGCTCCTGTCTCTGTGACCAATCAGGGTTCAGCAACACATGTGGTTGTGGCTGTTCTTTATGGAGCTCAAGCGTTTTTTGTCTTGGATGAAAAGAGTGAATGTCGTGAGGACTGTATTAAACTGAAAAATGAGGTCAAGAGAAATGTAGATTCCCAAAGTGTTGATGAATTACTCTTGAATGTTGAGCAAGCAGATCACTGTTTTGAATGTGCTCTTTACGCTGATGGAGAGGATTTTGTT
>JAVGWO010000196.1:0-13645 GCA_034509495.1 Acestrorhynchus altus | reverse complement strand
AACTACCTGAAGCAGTCTCAGAAACTCAGCGGTTCAGGTAATTACTGTTTTCTTTCACAATTTCATGTTTGCATTATATCTTCATCAGTTTCTTTCCATTTAAACTCTACGGTAATTTTAACAGGTTCTCTGACTGTTTTGAGACAAACATATAGATCTGACACTAATGCATCCGTTGCTTCTTTAAAACCATGATTACTCTGAATTTTCCTTTGCTTGGTTTGTGTCTTATGACATTTTACTTTCATGCTTTCTTACAGGTGCACCTTGCAGATCTGACATTAACACTTACTTTGATTGGGTTTCAATAAACTTTGGCATGTACTCCAACTATGTGAGTGCCCAAGATCTACAGTTGCTTAATCAAGGATTCTTTAAGGTAAGAACCTTTAAACCCTGCTAGGCCATCGTTCTTACGGAACATCATCACTATGACAAAAATATATTAATGCCGTCTGAATTTTCCTTTAGGTGACACAGTAACACCAATGGAAGGATGCCACACAACTACATGAAGGAATGAAGTTAGAAAGAATTGATTATATAATTATATAATGAAATAAAATATCTGACACCCATGGAACCCATGGCTTCAGATACATTTTAAATGTAAATTCCAAAATCACCTTCTACTTCATCTACTGTCCTTCCAGGACAACAGCTGGTGCTGCAGAAAAAGTACAATTACCACATGTACAAGTACAGTCCTGTGGATGTGTCTGAAGTTCTCAAATTGTTAGAAACCAAAATCAAATTATCTATAAAGAGACAAAGAAAATTAAAAAACTCAGACTTTGGGCTTTAATGGGTAGGTTTGACAAGATGTTCAGCTGTATAGCAGGCGGGTCATGCAAGCTCTCTTTCTCACATACACTGTATGTCTTACTGTCTCAGTGAATATCTATATTCTAATGTTTGATTTGAAGTAATCTTTGTTTTGTTTGGAATTTGAACTTTTTTTTTTCATTTTTATCTTCTTAATTTTGGTGTGATTTGATGCGGTAGACCTGTATTCATTATTAACCCTGAACTAAAGTAATCAATCATTTAAATCATTTGTAACTTGATTCCTAATATATTCAATAAACTACAAGGCACTTCTGAAGTAGCTTAAATGCAGCTAATTTCCAGATTATTCAAAGCTTAGTCCTCGAGTCAACTTGAGAGAAAGCATGCCCACAAGGCCAAGTGCCGACAGCTATTAATGTTGGTAAAATTTGTTAACATTTATTCAGATCATTTTCTGGTATTCAGGTAATTACATGAATTCTTTAATGTCTTTAATGAGTTTTGAGTGATTTCTTATTATTATTTGTTTTTTGTTTGACTATATTAAATAAACGTGGCAGAAGCAAATGTTTCGACTGTTTACTGTAAGAAATGGCATTTTTTGCATTTTCCCAGTGAAATCTGCAGAACTGCTGCTGAATTGGTATTAAAATAGTTTTCCTCACTAATGAGCATCCATGTGTTTACTTTTCATTTATCTACCAGGGTTCCGTTATTTAAAAGGAATAAAATAAACATAAATAAATAAATAAATACAAAGTCATAAGCACCTTCACTAAAGTTAGGCAGCTGATCAGCTCCCACTCTGGTACTCTGACAAACAGCTTTGGGTATGGCTGACACATGGGCTCCCATTTGACTTAAAAAGCAGCTTGGTGGGCCTCGAGTGGCATAGCGGGCTACCACTATGATCCTGGAATCGCGTGTTCGAATCCAGGTTCAAGCCACTCGGATTAAAGATCATCCCACTGGTGATGGACAATCCATTCTGGAGAGAGGCTTGCATGTGGCATGTAGTTTATCCACCACCACCCATTTTAAAGAGAAAAACTCAGGTTTCAAGACCCCACATAAATTGGATAGGCTAGCATCTACATGCTAAACATAGGGCTCCTGGGTGTCAGCAAAAACTACAATGGGAGTTGATAAACAGGGCTTTAAGCTCTTAAAATGCAACATCACACACCACAGTCCATCTGGGACCAAAGGGCAGAGCTTTTGACATTAACTTTATTCAGTGTGGAGGCAGATGAAGAGCCCTGAAGTAACTCATTAAGGTGTTGACAGATTCTGGGAAAATCCTTTAGGAAGCAACAGTAATATCCACAGAATCCCAGGAAATAGAGTTCTAACAAGATCTGAGGCTTGGGCCATGCTGCTGCAGCTTCTATCTTTGCTGGATCAGAGGCCACTCCATCTTGGTACATAATGTGACTGATGTGGGTGACTGAAGTCTTCCCAAACTGACTTTTATCCAGCAAAAGTGTCAGCCCTTCATTTCTTAATCACTCCAGAACTTCAATGAGCCTTTCCTCATGGTCTTCCAAAGATTTTCCAAAAACTATGAATTCTTCTAAGTACACCAGTTCCTCCTGGACTGTTTATGTGTCCCACTGTACAATGACCCTCTGTTCCAAGACCCTCTGGAAAGAAACCCCTTGTTGCATGTGCTCTAATTGATAAAATCTTGGTGGACAGATGTCTTTTCCTTGTCAGATTCGCTCATTGGTATCCAATTGGTATCCATTGGTATCTCAAATCTAGAATTGTGAACCATTTACTTCCCAATAACCTATGAAGAGCATCCTCAATTCTTGAAATCAGATCTCATTCCTTGTACACTTGGAACAGTCTATATCCCACTCTTGGTAAAAAAAAAAAAAAAAAAAAAAAAAAAAAATAGGAATAGGAGCCTTTAGCTGGAGAACCATAGTGATTGGAGAAAAATTGGCTAGAGGTGTCCCTCTTCTCAGGACAATAAATCTACTGGAAACATTTCTCACAGTGACAAGTTGAAATATTGTTTTGCTGTTCACTAAGAAGAGATCCTCAGCTAGTTAGTAGAGGCTAGAATCCAGAGAGTCCTCAAGCTTAGATGTTGCCAAAAACAAATGTCAGGATAGGATAGTGTAGGATAGAACTTTATTGATCCTTTGGGAGGGTTCCCTCAGGCAAATTAAGGTTCCAGCAGCACTATAAGTATGGTACAGAAAAGGGTAGAAAGAGATAATAATTTAGTAAAGAAATACACTATATACATATAAAGAGTATAATAAAATAGAGACTATATATATATATATAGTGCATGAAAAAAGAGTCCTCTAGGAGGAAGAAGGTATTGCACATTATTATTGCACTTTGAACTGTCTATTGCACCAAGTCCAGTTGTGTTGTGTGTCGGGTCGGGTTGTGGGTTACTGGTTGGCTCCTGCACACAAACTACATATATGAATAACTCCAATCTGGATTCAGGCCTCATCATAGTACTGAGAGCCCTAGTTAGGATTAAAATGATCTGCTTTCTCTGATCAAGGCTGTGTGTCCCTGCTTGTGGTGCTAGATTTAAGTGCAGCATTTGATACAATAGATCAGACTCTTCTCCTAGAAAAATTAGACAGCGTGGTCAGAATCACAGGGGCAGCGCTCTTGTGGTTCAGTGGTATTTTAGGACCATCACTGTTCACTCTTTACATGCTTCCTATTGGCAGAGTAATAAACAGACATGGCATTAACTTCCACTGTTAGGCAGACGATACTCAACTGTATATATCAGACAAACCTGATGATAAAACTAGATTAAAGAAAATGGAGAAAGAACATAAAATTTTGGATGTTGCGTAACTTCCTCCTTCTTAATAGTAACAACACAGAGCTCCTCCTTTTGGGTCCTAAAATTGCAAGGAAAAAATCATCAGACTTAATGCTAAATCTGGCCAATTTCTCAGTTGTACCTGCTTCAGTATCCAGGTACTAAACATCAAACTAATTCATCTCTGTACCTTTTCCGAGTTAACGATGACCCACCGGCCTGAGCTGATTAGGTCCTTACCTCAAGCTCTTCTGCCCCATCTGAGAAGGTCCCCAAGCTCCTCTGCCACATCTGTACATTGGTTTTCACACCTTCCAGCTACTGGACCTAGACTAGTTTCCCACCCTGCATTGGACTAGCTGCTCACCCACCATCACCAACTATGTAGAAATGTACTGCTACTATTATGTCCACCAGCGAACTAACATTACTTCAGTAAACCCGAATAATAGAACAGAGGTGTGGGGGTCCAGTGTCCCCTAACTGTGTATAAGTAGTTTGACCAGAGGAGGATGGTCCTCCCTCTTGTGAGCCTGGTTCCTCACAAGGTTTCTTCCTCCAGCCCTGAGGGAGTTTTTCCTTGCTACTGTCACCCTTTGACTTGTTCACTAGAGGATCTGTCTCTCATCCTTTGTTCCTATATTGTTAACCTTTTTTTCTTGATTTCTGTAAAGCTGCTCTGTGACATCTTCAGTTGTGAAGAGCGCTATACAAATACATTTTTTATTTGATTTTGATTCCCACTCCTGCCCCCCAGAGAGGACTTTGATGGCATGCAAGACAAAAGAGTTTTTAAGTCTGTTGGTCCTGCACTTGGCAAGGAGCAGTTTCTCACTGAACAGGCTCCTCTGGTGGCTGATGACAGTGTGTACAGGATGACTGGAATTGTCCATAATGTCCAGTAGTCCTCTTCTCTGCCACTGACACCAGAGAGTCCAGCATTGTGCCAACCACAGTCCCGGCCCACCTGATCATCTTGTCCAGCCTGTGTGTGTCCTTCTTGGATATGCTGCCCCCCCAGCACACCACAGTGTAGAACAGGACACTGGCGACCACAGACTGCTAAAATATCCACAGGAGTTTCCTGCAGATGTTGAAGGGCCGTAGCCTCCTCAGAATGTACAGCCTGCTCTGTCCCTTTCTGTACAGGTGGTCGATGTTACATGACCAGTCCAACTTGCTATCTAGCCACAGCCCGAGGTACTTGTAGGAGTCCACAGCCTCCACCTCATCTACCTCAATCAGAACTGGTAGTGACAGGCAGCAAAGTCCCTCACCAGGTTCCGATACTCCTCCTCACTATCATCCCTGATGAACCCAACTATGGCTGTGTCATCAGCAATCTTCTGGATGTGACACAGTTCTGAGTTGTAGCAGAAGTCTGCCATGTACAGGGTGAAGAGAAGAGGGGCCAGCACTGTGCCCTGGGGTGCTCCAGTGCTGCTGATCACAGTGTCAGCCTGACATACTGCGGCCTGTCTGTGAGGTAGCTGGAGATCCAGGTGACCAGGCAGGGGTCCACTTGCATCTTGTTCAGTTTGTCCTGAAGCATAAGGGGCTGGATGGTGAGAAGCACTTGAGAAGTCCAGAAACAGGATCGTCACTGTGCCGTTCCCCTTATCTAGGTGCGAGTGGGTTTGGTGTAGCAGGTAGATGATTGCGTCTTCCACACCAACACCTGCCTGGTACACAAACTGCAGACAATCCTGGGCATGGGTCTGAGGAGACAGAGGAAGGGCTGCTCCAACATCTTCATCAGATTGGAAATGAGTGCCACTGGTTGGAAGTCATTCAGCTCACTTGGCTGGTTCTTTTTCGGAAACTAGAACAATGCATAATGTCTGTCAGAGTGTAGGCACTCTCCCCACCTGCAGGCCGAGGTTGAAGAGACTCTGGAGTGGCTCACCCTGTTCTGCAGCACAGGTCCTCAGCACAGGTCTTCAGTCTTGGCTAAAGGTGGACCAGGTCATGGTCCAACTTCCCCAGTGGGGTGAGGGGTGTGACACTGTATGCCTCTTTCACATTAGCATACAGCAGTTCGATTGTCCTGTTGTTTCTTGTTGGACAGTCCACACACTGGTGAAAAGTAGAGCCCAAGGTAGCATAATTAAAGTCTCCAGAAACGATCATGAATGCCTCAGGGTGCTGCGTCTGCAGCATTGTAGTAACAGAGTGTATCTGCTCACATGCAGCGGCTGTGTCTGCGCTCGGAACGATGGCCTTGGTTACACCAGCGACTGTTCACATAAATGATTGCTTTAGTGTCCCAGGCTGTAGTGTCCCTACAGAGGTATAAAGTTGATGAGTCACACCATGAAAGTATTGGAAAGAGTTGTTGAAGCAAGGCTAATAGGTTTAGATCAGTGAGCAGCAGTTTGATTTCATGCCCAGAAAGAGAACCACAGATGCAATTTTTAAATTGGGAATGTTGGTATACAGGTACAGAGAAGGTCAGAAGGAGCTACATTGTGTCTTTGTGGATCTGGAGAAGGCATCTGATAGGGTGCCAAGAGAGGAACTGTGGTACTGTATGAGGAAGTCAGGTGTGGCTGAAAGGTTTGTCAGGGTGGTGCAGGACATGTATGAGGATAGTGAGACAATGGTAAGGTGTGCAGTTGGACTGACAAATGGTTTCAAGGTGAAGGTAGGGTTACATCAGGGAACAGCTTTGAGCCCCATCTTGTTTACAATGGTGATGGACAGGTTGACAGATGAGGTCAGGGAAGAGGCTCCATGGACCATGATGTTTGCAGATGACATTGTAATCTGTAGTGAGAGTAGAGAGCAGGTGGAAGAGAACCTGGAGAGATGGAGGTTTGCACTGGAGAGGAGAGGAATGAAGGTCAGTAAAGACAAGACAGAATCCATGTGTGTGAATGAGAGGGAGGCAGGTGGAAAAGGTGAAGATGCAAGGAGTAGAGGTCATAAAGGTGGATGACTTCAAATATCTTGGGTCAACCATCCAGAAGTATACACAGTATACACATCTATCATAGCGTTATGACCACCTCCTTGAATGGAACAGACACAGCAGTGCTGCTGAAGTGTTTAAACACTGTGTCCACTCACTGTCCACTCTATTAGACACTCCTACCGTGTGTCTCCACCTTGTAGATGTAAAGTCAGAGACAGAAGCTCATCTGTTTCTGCACAGTTTGTGTTGGTCATCCTTTAGTCCTTCATCAGTGCTCACAGGACGCTGTCGGCTGGACATTTCTGGTTGGTGGACTGTTCTGGGTCCAGCGGTGACACTGAGGGGTTTAAACACTCCAGCAGCACTGCTGTGTCTGATCCACTCGTACCAGCAACACACACTAACACACCACCACCATGTCAGTGTGACTGCAGTGCTGAGAATGACCCACCACCCACATAATAGCTGACAATACCTGATGTCTGGTGTTGACAATATTGTTTTTAGGATAAAACCCTTTTAAAAAAAAATGTGTGGGTGTAAAATGACTACATTTGCAAGGCACTCTATATATAGCTAGAGTTTTTCAGGGTTTAATAGTGCACAGTGTTCCCCAAAATGCATTGTTTGTGAGAGATAATAATCACTCACTCATACATGGTATGACTTCTGTTTGTGTTTCATTTTAATCTCAGATGGTGTAACTGGTTTTACAGCCAAGTGTTGAGCTTGGTCATTCATGTCACAGTTCGGCAAAGATGTGAAGCAGGACACAAATAATGGCTTTTATTTAAAACAAAGCATAATCTGAATTTAGAACATATACAGACTGAAACAAACCAAAGGATTATGTCATGAACTGATGTGTGGAGACATTAGAGCAGACCAGACTGAAACAAAAAGACTACTTATACACAGACACAGACAAGGAACATCTGGGGAAGATACCAAGACAAGTGGGTTTACTAAGGAGGCATTGGTGCAATCACAGAAGCCTGGGACAGAGACAAGGTCAGAGACAAAACAGAGAAGAGCTGAAGAATTTGGGACAAGAAAACATAAAAATGTGACAACAAGAGTGACATTCCAAACACACAACTCTTAGGACACATAAACAAAATCTGGGTACTGAACAAACAGTTGAACAGGAGAAAATAGAGACTGTACATGACACATAATGAGAACTGAAACAAGAGACATGACACTGGGCTGGAAAGGAGACTGGCCAGGGGAATGGACAGGGGACTAGACAGGGGACTGGTAGTTGAGACCAACAGGTGACTGGACACAGGATGTACAGAGGAACAGGGACAGCATACATCAATCGCACAGGACAACATGGATGGATGTTGGTACTGGAGCTGGGGTAATGGGAACTGCTGGAACAAGAACAGGGACTTTTAATTTAAAACTATCCTGAAAAACTGAGCAACTTATTCCTCGCGTGAAAGTCCCAAAAAGATACAATTGAAAAAACATACATTCAGTCATCTTCCTTTAAAGCTGGTTTTCTGGGAGAATAGAAGCTCATTTTTGACGCTGAACAGGTGTGATGATCAGTGGAGCTGAGTTTCGACCTCCATCATTGAGACAGGGACTGAATAATGGATAGATTCTCTCACTGAAAGACTGATGAGTGAAGGAGTAGATATGAGAGCTGGACTCAACATCATAAAAGGAGACCAGACCCTCCTCATAATCCACAAACACCCCCACCTTCTGGAGAGCATGTTTGAAGGAGAGGGAGACACGAGGAGAATCCAGAGCTTTATATTCAGTCTTGTTCCTCAGAAATACTGACCAGAATCCATCTTCAGGTCTGAGTGTAATCTGTCCCTTCCTGTTACTGGACTCTCTGACCACTCCTAAATCCCAGTCAGTCTTCCCTCTGACCTGGACCTCAAAGTAAAATCTACCTGAGGAGAACCCCTCCTTTGCCAGCACATTGGGACACTGATCAAACCTCTCTGGAATGTCGGGAACGTTCTGCCAAATGTCTCCATGTTTCACCTGTTTCCCATCATTGGACAGGACGAGGTAGGGCTGAGCTGTATCAGGATCCAGAGTCACATCCACTGAGAGAAACACAGTTTAACAGCACGCGGAATTAGATAGAGAAGATGCCTACTGTGTTTGATCATGTGATCAGTAAGAGCCCACATACCTGCATACTGTCGAATTCTCTTCATTTCTGTTTGAAAAGAATGACGGAGAATAAGAATGTCCGTCAGAATTGAATGATCTTCAATTAAACTCTCAGATTAATATGATGCAATTGAGAACATTTGAAGGACATTCCAGCCTTTATTATTATCCTTAATCGTTTTTACACCTTTAAGTAGGTTGACGTACTCGCAGGGTAATGTACTTTACAAAAAATGAATTACAAGATAACCAGACATATGCACACCACGCTGACATGAAACAAAAACCGATCAAGACAGACTGAAGGAGAATCTCCAGCCATCAGTGACCATAAGCTCAAGCGTGCTTGGGTTCTGCAAGAGAACATTGATCTGAAGCACACCAGCAAGTCCACCTTGAATGCAGTTGTTGCCACCACCAAAGGTTGTGCAACCAATTACTTTTTGGCCGAGGACCAGGTTGGTTTGGAGAGCTTTGGAGTAAATGGGGTACACCACTGAATCCACCTGAAATACCATAATGTCCAACTTGTAACTCTATAGCAACCATCTGGTAATCACTTTGCAACACCACTGTAACCATCGTGGACATGGTAATGTAGTGGATGAAATATGTAATTTTTTTATTTCTCAGAAATTCCTTCTTTATAATTTACTTTGGGAGATTTTCTATTGTTCTACAAGGCAAATGGGAATCTTCTGGTCCATTTTCTGCAGCCATAATTTGCCTCCCTATAATTTGTCATCACTGTAACCACACGAGATACCCCTGCAACCACAGAGAAACTCTGCAACAACCACCTACATCTACTTACCTACTCCATGTACTCCAAGTATATTGTGTAAGACAAGGCTGTCCAGTCCTGGTCCTGCAAAGCTGTAGAACATATAGAGTTTAAATACTCACTGATCTCAGGAAGCTTCTCCATCTCCTCTCTGAGAGCATCCTGAAGCTGAGACAGAGCTCTCCTCAGACTCTCCACACTCAGTGGAGGGTCAATCCTGACATCAGTCCAGTTCTTGGTGTGTGTGGGTCTGCAGAGGGACGAGTCAATCTACAGTACAGCAGGAGAGAGGAGAAACCCCTCAGCACGGGCAGTGTTGTCCTGTGCTGGACTGCATCACTACTGAGAAACAGAGGCACTCTGACCTGTAGGAGGTGGACGTGGTCCTCAGTGTGTGAGAGCTGCTCCAGCTCAGTGTTTCTCGTCTTTAGCTCAGTGATCTCCTGCTCCAGCTTTTTAATGAACTCTTCAGCCTGCCTCTCTGCTGCTTTCTGCTTCTCCTCCATCACCACCATCAGCTCCGCCTGGCTTCTCTCAATGGACCGGACCAGAGCTGTGAAGATCTCCACACTGTCTGCTTTCTCCTTCTCTGTGCTTCTCTGACAGGAGATGAATGAGACTTGTGTAAAAGAGTGGAAGTATTAGTCTGACTGAAGGTGTGTAATAAGATGATCAGACTCACCTTATTGACTTCAACAGAGTGTCTCACCTCCTCGATCTTCTTCAGTCGCTTCTGGATCATCTGCTGGACTTCTGCCTGTGTCTTCCCAAGCTGAGTCTATGTCCATTAGGCATATTATAGCAAAGACACTCGTTAATCTGAGGATATTTGTAGCATAAACCAGAGTTAATCATTATTTCTAATTATCTGACCTTCTTCTCTCCACTCTCCTGCTCTACAGAAACAGTGCTGTGGGTCTTGTGTTCTGTCTCACTGCAGAACTGACTCCCATGTTTCTGGCAGATGTAGTCTTGCAGCTCCACCAGCTTGTGATTCTTCAAAGAAGAAACTCTCTGATGCCACTCCAGGTGAGAGCTGCAGTAGGAGGTCAGACAAATCAGACAGGACTTCAGGGCAGCATGTTTCCTTCCATAGCACAGATCACAGAGCACCAGAGCCTTGGAAGGTTTCTCTGGAGCTCTGCTGGATTTCACCTGAACTGATTTTTTGAACTGGGCAACCAGTCCAGAAATGAAGGTGTTCACAAACAGTTCAGGTCTATGAGGGAATTCTCTCTTACAGACTGGACACTGGCAGCGAGAGCTGCTGGTCCAGTACTCTTTCAGACAGGCCATGCAGAAGTTGTGCCCACACGCAGTAGAGACTGGGTCGGTGAACACATCCAAACAGATAGAGCACAGGAGCTGATCTTCAGACAGGAGACTGCTGCAGGAAGCCATGACTGATGGGAAGATTCATAACAAGGTCATGAAGGTGTTTGTATCAGAAAAAGAATCTGAACTTTTACAGATCTTCAGATATCAGTGACACTTGTAGGACAAATGAGAAATATTTGAAAAGTGAATGTGTTTTAACCAATGGTATTCAGCAGACTCTGAACAAACTAGACTTTTTCTTTACATGCATAACTTGTTTTGCAACCTCTTCATTCCAATGAACCAAGCAAAACCCCAAGATCTAACTACAGCTGGTGTCCTCAGAACATTCTGGATCTTCTCATTATAATTAGCGAGAAAGCCTGCTGTACTGATCGTACAAATGAAGGTAACACTTTTTTTTAAGTGGTCGCTAAACTCTTAATGGAGAATTAGTTACAAACGGACTCTCATATGTCAGTTATTACGGCTCTCTTTCACAGCATCATGTAGCACATCTGCACTTTACACAACACTTCTCATGGTTCTACACTGACTGCAGCTTATTCACACTTATTCATACATCTGCACCTCCTACCTCCACACAAAAGTTGCATTTGTTACTTTAGATTTATATTTTTATTTTCTGCTCAAATAGTGTTTTTTTTTCTTTTTTTCTCTTTTATCTTGTAAATACAGAGACATATTTATTCTCCCGCTTCTTCCCTTATTGATCTGTGATTGCTGACAGTCGCTGTGTATGACTGTCTGCCAGACAAATAAACATGGCCCTAATCCTGACTTTAACCTTGACACAAAACCCAGCCCTAACACGGACCCTAATTCTCATCTTAACCTCAACAAGAACCTAATCCTAACCTGGTCCTAATCCTACCCTTAACTTCAGCCCAAAACCTAAACCCAACCCTCAACCTGGTCCTTTAATCACAGCCTATTCCAGTTAAACTCCATTTACAGACAGTTGCTGGTTGCTTCAGTGTCTTTATAACCTCCCATTTAAGGATGTTGAGATGGTCTGTATTTGACCTGTTACATGGTCAGTCATTTCTTAAGTAAACATCTACAGATCTGAACTTGGGTTCTCCAAACAGAAAGCAAATCAGCTGAATTTAACAGATATAAAAAATGATGCAGAGGCAGTTAAAGGTGTTCAGATGATCTCCTGAATGTATTCAGATGCTTCAGACACAGATTATTGATATGATGTTCAGTGTTTATGTAATCTAAAGAAAGCATCACCATTGTTTCCATAGCTGAGCATCATTAACAATGCTGCAAATTCCAAACCCTGTTCCCTAAACCAGGAATCTCTAACTGGGTTCTTTCTGGTCCATATCTCAGCACAGATCGTCCTTTATCCATCTAACACTGAATTCGACTGATGAAGGTTTTGTAGATTAATGGCTGAGTTGAATCAGGTACCTAATGAGATGAAAATCTGTGGTCAGCAGAGCTGTGGTCATTGACGTCTGGAGTCAGATACATAGTTGAAATCTTACCTGCAGTCTTTCAATTCTTCCACAACGGTTTGGAGAAGCTTCAGCCCAGTTTTGCTGAAAGTGACTTTTCTAGTTATGTTTACTTTCATTTCAATCTGCATTTAGAAAGTGATGCCCAAACACCTCCTCCTGTAACTGGATCCCTGATTTACTGATTCTGAGATTCCAGTCCGTCAGGACTTCAGCATCTCCACTGCTTTTCCAACTGCTCACTGCTGCAGATTACAGTCTAAATCACAACCACATCAAATTTGCTGACACAGCCTTGGATGGTCTCATCAATGGAAACAATGAGTCAGTGACTGCAGTAGCAGTGGATAACAGACTGGTGAAGAACCTACAACCTGTCCCTTAAAGTGGACAAAATAAAAAACGAGATTGCTGACCTCAGAAGAGCATGATGTGACCACCCTAGACTGAAAGTCATTGGCTGGGCCGTAAAACCTTACCTGATCCTTCAAGACCAACTCTACAATCAAGAGAGCCCAGCAGCATCTGTTTTTCCTGTAGAACCTGAGGGACACTCATCTCCCCTTCCCTTCCTCACCACATTGTACAAAGGGACTATAGATAGCATCCTGAGCATCTGCACCACTGCCAGGTTATGGAATTGCAATGTATTTAATGATAGGACTCAACAGTGGATAGTAAGGACAGATGAAAGATCATGCACCACATGGTGCATCCATAAAGACACCAGCAGGGGTGGTGCTAGATGTCAATGAGATCAGGGGCTTAGACAACAATGTTACAACGTTAATAAACTGATCATAATAAAGAGTTTTTGTTTTTTTTTTGTGAACAATTTTGGAGCAAAAAAACCCCAAAACCTCGGATTGTAAAAAAGTCCCCCAGGAAAACTGAATGATCATAATTTACAGAACCCAAACACATGGGGTACCAAAGGTCCTGTTCTTCTAAAGTGAACCCAAATGTTCTCAACATTAGAGAAAATCAGACATTATCAGACATAATCAGATATTTTCAGATATTATTATTATTATTATTATTATTATTATTTATTTTAATTATTATTAATATTATTATTGTTTACCTCTTATCTCAGAAAGCTGTTCTGGCGCCCCCTGGCGGCCGCTCAGCTCTGTAGGCTCATCAGTGGGCGGGGCACAGCTACAGTGTTACGTAATGTGGCCGTGGAGAAATGAAAGTAAACTGCTGCCCAACTTCTGCTCCTCCTTAAGCAGGAAGAACCAGGAACACACACACACACACACACACACACACACACACACACACACACTGACAAACTGAGAGAGAAGACTCGAAATAGTGCCAGGTAATGGTGGTAACATTATTATTATTATTATTATTATTATTATTATTATTATTATTATTATTATTATTAT
>JAVGWO010000195.1:0-13645 GCA_034509495.1 Acestrorhynchus altus | reverse complement strand
AACTACCTGAAGCAGTCTCAGAAACTCAGCGGTTCAGGTAATTACTGTTTTCTTTCACAATTTCATGTTTGCATTATATCTTCATCAGTTTCTTTCCATTTAAACTCTACGGTAATTTTAACAGGTTCTCTGACTGTTTTGAGACAAACATATAGATCTGACACTAATGCATCCGTTGCTTCTTTAAAACCATGATTACTCTGAATTTTCCTTTGCTTGGTTTGTGTCTTATGACATTTTACTTTCATGCTTTCTTACAGGTGCACCTTGCAGATCTGACATTAACACTTACTTTGATTGGGTTTCAATAAACTTTGGCATGTACTCCAACTATGTGAGTGCCCAAGATCTACAGTTGCTTAATCAAGGATTCTTTAAGGTAAGAACCTTTAAACCCTGCTAGGCCATCGTTCTTACGGAACATCATCACTATGACAAAAATATATTAATGCCGTCTGAATTTTCCTTTAGGTGACACAGTAACACCAATGGAAGGATGCCACACAACTACATGAAGGAATGAAGTTAGAAAGAATTGATTATATAATTATATAATGAAATAAAATATCTGACACCCATGGAACCCATGGCTTCAGATACATTTTAAATGTAAATTCCAAAATCACCTTCTACTTCATCTACTGTCCTTCCAGGACAACAGCTGGTGCTGCAGAAAAAGTACAATTACCACATGTACAAGTACAGTCCTGTGGATGTGTCTGAAGTTCTCAAATTGTTAGAAACCAAAATCAAATTATCTATAAAGAGACAAAGAAAATTAAAAAACTCAGACTTTGGGCTTTAATGGGTAGGTTTGACAAGATGTTCAGCTGTATAGCAGGCGGGTCATGCAAGCTCTCTTTCTCACATACACTGTATGTCTTACTGTCTCAGTGAATATCTATATTCTAATGTTTGATTTGAAGTAATCTTTGTTTTGTTTGGAATTTGAACTTTTTTTTTTCATTTTTATCTTCTTAATTTTGGTGTGATTTGATGCGGTAGACCTGTATTCATTATTAACCCTGAACTAAAGTAATCAATCATTTAAATCATTTGTAACTTGATTCCTAATATATTCAATAAACTACAAGGCACTTCTGAAGTAGCTTAAATGCAGCTAATTTCCAGATTATTCAAAGCTTAGTCCTCGAGTCAACTTGAGAGAAAGCATGCCCACAAGGCCAAGTGCCGACAGCTATTAATGTTGGTAAAATTTGTTAACATTTATTCAGATCATTTTCTGGTATTCAGGTAATTACATGAATTCTTTAATGTCTTTAATGAGTTTTGAGTGATTTCTTATTATTATTTGTTTTTTGTTTGACTATATTAAATAAACGTGGCAGAAGCAAATGTTTCGACTGTTTACTGTAAGAAATGGCATTTTTTGCATTTTCCCAGTGAAATCTGCAGAACTGCTGCTGAATTGGTATTAAAATAGTTTTCCTCACTAATGAGCATCCATGTGTTTACTTTTCATTTATCTACCAGGGTTCCGTTATTTAAAAGGAATAAAATAAACATAAATAAATAAATAAATACAAAGTCATAAGCACCTTCACTAAAGTTAGGCAGCTGATCAGCTCCCACTCTGGTACTCTGACAAACAGCTTTGGGTATGGCTGACACATGGGCTCCCATTTGACTTAAAAAGCAGCTTGGTGGGCCTCGAGTGGCATAGCGGGCTACCACTATGATCCTGGAATCGCGTGTTCGAATCCAGGTTCAAGCCACTCGGATTAAAGATCATCCCACTGGTGATGGACAATCCATTCTGGAGAGAGGCTTGCATGTGGCATGTAGTTTATCCACCACCACCCATTTTAAAGAGAAAAACTCAGGTTTCAAGACCCCACATAAATTGGATAGGCTAGCATCTACATGCTAAACATAGGGCTCCTGGGTGTCAGCAAAAACTACAATGGGAGTTGATAAACAGGGCTTTAAGCTCTTAAAATGCAACATCACACACCACAGTCCATCTGGGACCAAAGGGCAGAGCTTTTGACATTAACTTTATTCAGTGTGGAGGCAGATGAAGAGCCCTGAAGTAACTCATTAAGGTGTTGACAGATTCTGGGAAAATCCTTTAGGAAGCAACAGTAATATCCACAGAATCCCAGGAAATAGAGTTCTAACAAGATCTGAGGCTTGGGCCATGCTGCTGCAGCTTCTATCTTTGCTGGATCAGAGGCCACTCCATCTTGGTACATAATGTGACTGATGTGGGTGACTGAAGTCTTCCCAAACTGACTTTTATCCAGCAAAAGTGTCAGCCCTTCATTTCTTAATCACTCCAGAACTTCAATGAGCCTTTCCTCATGGTCTTCCAAAGATTTTCCAAAAACTATGAATTCTTCTAAGTACACCAGTTCCTCCTGGACTGTTTATGTGTCCCACTGTACAATGACCCTCTGTTCCAAGACCCTCTGGAAAGAAACCCCTTGTTGCATGTGCTCTAATTGATAAAATCTTGGTGGACAGATGTCTTTTCCTTGTCAGATTCGCTCATTGGTATCCAATTGGTATCCATTGGTATCTCAAATCTAGAATTGTGAACCATTTACTTCCCAATAACCTATGAAGAGCATCCTCAATTCTTGAAATCAGATCTCATTCCTTGTACACTTGGAACAGTCTATATCCCACTCTTGGTAAAAAAAAAAAAAAAAAAAAAAAAAAAAAATAGGAATAGGAGCCTTTAGCTGGAGAACCATAGTGATTGGAGAAAAATTGGCTAGAGGTGTCCCTCTTCTCAGGACAATAAATCTACTGGAAACATTTCTCACAGTGACAAGTTGAAATATTGTTTTGCTGTTCACTAAGAAGAGATCCTCAGCTAGTTAGTAGAGGCTAGAATCCAGAGAGTCCTCAAGCTTAGATGTTGCCAAAAACAAATGTCAGGATAGGATAGTGTAGGATAGAACTTTATTGATCCTTTGGGAGGGTTCCCTCAGGCAAATTAAGGTTCCAGCAGCACTATAAGTATGGTACAGAAAAGGGTAGAAAGAGATAATAATTTAGTAAAGAAATACACTATATACATATAAAGAGTATAATAAAATAGAGACTATATATATATATATAGTGCATGAAAAAAGAGTCCTCTAGGAGGAAGAAGGTATTGCACATTATTATTGCACTTTGAACTGTCTATTGCACCAAGTCCAGTTGTGTTGTGTGTCGGGTCGGGTTGTGGGTTACTGGTTGGCTCCTGCACACAAACTACATATATGAATAACTCCAATCTGGATTCAGGCCTCATCATAGTACTGAGAGCCCTAGTTAAGATTAAAATGATCTGCTTTCTCTGATCAAGGCTGTGTGTCCCTGCTTGTGGTGCTAGATTTAAGTGCAGCATTTGATACAATAGATCAGACTCTTCTCCTAGAAAAATTAGACAGCGTGGTCAGAATCACAGGGGCAGCGCTCTTGTGGTTCAGTGGTATTTTAGGACCATCACTGTTCACTCTTTACATGCTTCCTATTGGCAGAGTAATAAACAGACATGGCATTAACTTCCACTGTTAGGCAGACGATACTCAACTGTATATATCAGACAAACCTGATGATAAAACTAGATTAAAGAAAATGGAGAAAGAACATAAAATTTTGGATGTTGCGTAACTTCCTCCTTCTAAATAGTAACAACACAGAGCTCCTCCTTTTGGGTCCTAAAATTGCAAGGAAAAAATCATCAGACTTAATGCTAAATCTGGCCAATTTCTCAGTTGTACCTGCTTCAGTATCCAGGTACTAAACATCAAACTAATTCATCTCTGTACCTTTTCCGAGTTAACGATGACCCACCGGCCTGAGCTGATTAGGTCCTTACCTCAAGCTCTTCTGCCCCATCTGAGAAGGTCCCCAAGCTCCTCTGCCACATCTGTACATTGGTTTTCACACCTTCCAGCTACTGGACCTGGACTAGTTTCCCACCCTGCATTGGACTAGCTGCTCACCCACCATCACCAACTATGTAGAAATGTACTGCTACTATTATGTCCACCAGCGAACTAACATTACTTCAGTAAACCCGAATAATAGAACAGAGGTGTGGGGGTCCAGTGTCCCCTAACTGTGTATAAGTAGTTTGACCAGAGGAGGATGGTCCTCCCTCTTGTGAGCCTGGTTCCTCACAAGGTTTCTTCCTCCAGCCCTGAGGGAGTTTTTCCTTGCTACTGTCACCCTTTGACTTGTTCACTAGAGGATCTGTCTCTCATCCTTTGTTCCTATATTGTTAACCTTTTTTTCTTGATTTCTGTAAAGCTGCTCTGTGACATCTTCAGTTGTGAAGAGCGCTATACAAATACATTTTTTATTTGATTTTGATTCCCACTCCTGCCCCCCAGAGAGGACTTTGATGGCATGCAAGACAAAAGAGTTTTTAAGTCTGTTGGTCCTGCACTTGGCAAGGAGCAGTTTCTCACTGAACAGGCTCCTCTGGTGGCTGATGACAGTGTGTACAGGATGACTGGAATTGTCCATAATGTCCAGTAGTCCTCTTCTCTGCCACTGACACCAGAGAGTCCAGCATTGTGCCAACCACAGTCCCGGCCCACCTGATCATCTTGTCCAGCCTGTGTGTGTCCTTCTTGGATATGCTGCCCCCCCAGCACACCACAGTGTAGAACAGGACACTGGCGACCACAGACTGCTAAAATATCCACAGGAGTTTCCTGCAGATGTTGAAGGGCCGTAGCCTCCTCAGAATGTACAGCCTGCTCTGTCCCTTTCTGTACAGGTGGTCGATGTTACATGACCAGTCCAACTTGCTATCTAGCCACAGCCCGAGGTACTTGTAGGAGTCCACAGCCTCCACCTCATCTACCTCAATCAGAACTGGTAGTGACAGGCAGCAAAGTCCCTCACCAGGTTCCGATACTCCTCCTCACTATCATCCCTGATGAACCCAACTATGGCTGTGTCATCAGCAATCTTCTGGATGTGACACAGTTCTGAGTTGTAGCAGAAGTCTGCCATGTACAGGGTGAAGAGAAGAGGGGCCAGCACTGTGCCCTGGGGTGCTCCAGTGCTGCTGATCACAGTGTCAGCCTGACATACTGCGGCCTGTCTGTGAGGTAGCTGGAGATCCAGGTGACCAGGCAGGGGTCCACTTGCATCTTGTTCAGTTTGTCCTGAAGCATAAGGGGCTGGATGGTGAGAAGCACTTGAGAAGTCCAGAAACAGGATCGTCACTGTGCCGTTCCCCTTATCTAGGTGCGAGTGGGTTTGGTGTAGCAGGTAGATGATTGCGTCTTCCACACCAACACCTGCCTGGTACACAAACTGCAGACAATCCTGGGCATGGGTCTGAGGAGACAGAGGAAGGGCTGCTCCAACATCTTCATCAGATTGGAAATGAGTGCCACTGGTTGGAAGTCATTCAGCTCACTTGGCTGGTTCTTTTTCGGAAACTAGAACAATGCATAATGTCTGTCAGAGTGTAGGCACTCTCCCCACCTGCAGGCCGAGGTTGAAGAGACTCTGGAGTGGCTCACCCTGTTCTGCAGCACAGGTCCTCAGCACAGGTCTTCAGTCTTGGCTAAAGGTGGACCAGGTCATGGTCCAACTTCCCCAGTGGGGTGAGGGGTGTGACACTGTATGCCTCTTTCACATTAGCATACAGCAGTTCGATTGTCCTGTTGTTTCTTGTTGGACAGTCCACACACTGGTGAAAAGTAGAGCCCAAGGTAGCATAATTAAAGTCTCCAGAAACGATCATGAATGCCTCAGGGTGCTGCGTCTGCAGCATTGTAGTAACAGAGTGTATCTGCTCACATGCAGCGGCTGTGTCTGCGCTCGGAACGATGGCCTTGGTTACACCAGCGACTGTTCACATAAATGATTGCTTTAGTGTCCCAGGCTGTAGTGTCCCTACAGAGGTATAAAGTTGATGAGTCACACCATGAAAGTATTGGAAAGAGTTGTTGAAGCAAGGCTAATAGGTTTAGATCAGTGAGCAGCAGTTTGATTTCATGCCCAGAAAGAGAACCACAGATGCAATTTTTAAATTGGGAATGTTGGTATACAGGTACAGAGAAGGTCAGAAGGAGCTACATTGTGTCTTTGTGGATCTGGAGAAGGCATCTGATAGGGTGCCAAGAGAGGAACTGTGGTACTGTATGAGGAAGTCAGGTGTGGCTGAAAGGTTTGTCAGGGTGGTGCAGGACATGTATGAGGATAGTGAGACAATGGTAAGGTGTGCAGTTGGACTGACAAATGGTTTCAAGGTGAAGGTAGGGTTACATCAGGGAACAGCTTTGAGCCCCATCTTGTTTACAATGGTGATGGACAGGTTGACAGATGAGGTCAGGGAAGAGGCTCCATGGACCATGATGTTTGCAGATGACATTGTAATCTGTAGTGAGAGTAGAGAGCAGGTGGAAGAGAACCTGGAGAGATGGAGGTTTGCACTGGAGAGGAGAGGAATGAAGGTCAGTAAAGACAAGACAGAATCCATGTGTGTGAATGAGAGGGAGGCAGGTGGAAAAGGTGAAGATGCAAGGAGTAGAGGTCATAAAGGTGGATGACTTCAAATATCTTGGGTCAACCATCCAGAAGTATACACAGTATACACATCTATCATAGCGTTATGACCACCTCCTTGAATGGAACAGACACAGCAGTGCTGCTGAAGTGTTTAAACACTGTGTCCACTCACTGTCCACTCTATTAGACACTCCTACCGTGTGTCTCCACCTTGTAGATGTAAAGTCAGAGACAGAAGCTCATCTGTTTCTGCACAGTTTGTGTTGGTCATCCTTTAGTCCTTCATCAGTGCTCACAGGACGCTGTCGGCTGGACATTTCTGGTTGGTGGACTGTTCTGGGTCCAGCGGTGACACTGAGGGGTTTAAACACTCCAGCAGCACTGCTGTGTCTGATCCACTCGTACCAGCAACACACACTAACACACCACCACCATGTCAGTGTGACTGCAGTGCTGAGAATGACCCACCACCCACATAATAGCTGACAATACCTGATGTCTGGTGTTGACAATATTGTTTTTAGGATAAAACCCTTTTAAAAAAAAATGTGTGGGTGTAAAATGACTACATTTGCAAGGCACTCTATATATAGCTAGAGTTTTTCAGGGTTTAATAGTGCACAGTGTTCCCCAAAATGCATTGTTTGTGAGAGATAATAATCACTCACTCATCCATGGTATGGCTTCTGTTTGTGTTTCATTTTAATCTCAGATGGTGTAACTGGTTTTACAGCCAAGTGTTGAGCTTGGTCATTCATGTCACAGTTCGGCAAAGATGTGAAGCAGGACACAAATAATGGCTTTTATTTAAAACAAAGCATAATCTGAATTTAGAACATATACAGACTGAAACAAACCAAAGGATTATGTCATGAACTGATGTGTGGAGACATTAGAGCAGACCAGACTGAAACAAAAAGACTACTTATACACAGACACAGACAAGGAACATCTGGGGAAGATACCAAGACAAGTGGGTTTACTAAGGAGGCATTGGTGCAATCACAGAAGCCTGGGACAGAGACAAGGTCAGAGACAAAACAGAGAAGAGCTGAAGAATTTGGGACAAGAAAACATAAAAATGTGACAACAAGAGTGACATTCCAAACACACAACTCTTAGGACACATAAACAAAATCTGGGTACTGAACAAACAGTTGAACAGGAGAAAATAGAGACTGTACATGACACATAATGAGAACTGAAACAAGAGACATGACACTGGGCTGGAAAGGAGACTGGCCAGGGGAATGGACAGGGGACTAGACAGGGGACTGGTAGTTGAGACCAACAGGTGACTGGACACAGGATGTACAGAGGAACAGGGACAGCATACATCAATCGCACAGGACAACATGGATGGATGTTGGTACTGGAGCTGGGGTAATGGGAACTGCTGGAACAAGAACAGGGACTTTTAATTTAAAACTATCCTGAAAAACTGAGCAACTTATTCCTCGCGTGAAAGTCCCAAAAAGATACAATTGAAAAAACATACATTCAGTCATCTTCCTTTAAAGCTGGTTTTCTGGGAGAATAGAAGCTCATTTTTGACGCTGAACAGGTGTGATGATCAGTGGAGCTGAGTTTCGACCTCCATCATTGAGACAGGGACTGAATAATGGATAGATTCTCTCACTGAAAGACTGATGAGTGAAGGAGTAGATATGAGAGCTGGACTCAACATCATAAAAGGAGACCAGACCCTCCTCATAATCCACAAACACCCCCACCTTCTGGAGAGCATGTTTGAAGGAGAGGGAGACACGAGGAGAATCCAGAGCTTTATATTCAGTCTTGTTCCTCAGAAATACTGACCAGAATCCATCTTCAGGTCTGAGTGTAATCTGTCCCTTCCTGTTACTGGACTCTCTGACCACTCCTAAATCCCAGTCAGTCTTCCCTCTGACCTGGACCTCAAAGTAAAATCTACCTGAGGAGAACCCCTCCTTTGCCAGCACATTGGGACACTGATCAAACCTCTCTGGAATGTCGGGAACGTTCTGCCAAATGTCTCCATGTTTCACCTGTTTCCCATCATCGGACAGGACGAGGTAGGACTGAGCTGTATCAGGATCCAGAGTCACATCCACTGAGAGAAACACAGTTTAACAGCACGCGGAATTAGATAGAGAAGATGCCTACTGTGTTTGATCATGTGATCAGTAAGAGCCCACATACCTGCATACTGTCGAATTCTCTTCATTTCTGTTTGAAAAGAATGACGGAGAATAAGAATGTCCGTCAGAATTGAATGATCTTCAATTAAACTCTCAGATTAATATGATGCAATTGAGAACATTTGAAGGACATTCCAGCCTTTATTATTATCCTTAATCGTTTTTACACCTTTAAGTAGGTTGACGTACTCGCAGGGTAATGTACTTTACAAAAAATGAATTACAAGATAACCAGACATATGCACACCACGCTGACATGAAACAAAAACCGATCAAGACAGACTGAAGGAGAATCTCCAGCCATCAGTGACCATAAGCTCAAGCGTGCTTGGGTTCTGCAAGAGAACATTGATCTGAAGCACACCAGCAAGTCCACCTTGAATGCAGTTGTTGCCACCACCAAAGGTTGTGCAACCAATTACTTTTTGGCCGAGGACCAGGTTGGTTTGGAGAGCTTTGGAGTAAATGGGGTACACCACTGAATCCACCTGAAATACCATAATGTCCAACTTGTAACTCTATAGCAACCATCTGGTAATCACTTTGCAACACCACTGTAACCATCGTGGACATGGTAATGTAGTGGATGAAATATGTAATTTTTTTATTTCTCAGAAATTCCTTCTTTATAATTTACTTTGGGAGATTTTCTATTGTTCTACAAGGCAAATGGGAATCTTCTGGTCCATTTTCTGCAGCCATAATTTGCCTCCCTATAATTTGTCATCACTGTAACCACACGAGATACCCCTGCAACCACAGAGAAACTCTGCAACAACCACCTACATCTACTTACCTACTCCATGTACTCCAAGTATATTGTGTAAGACAAGGCTGTCCAGTCCTGGTCCTGCAAAGCTGTAGAACATATAGAGTTTAAATACTCACTGATCTCAGGAAGCTTCTCCATCTCCTCTCTGAGAGCATCCTGAAGCTGAGACAGAGCTCTCCTCAGACTCTCCACACTCAGTGGAGGGTCAATCCTGACATCAGTCCAGTTCTTGGTGTGTGTGGGTCTGCAGAGGGACGAGTCAATCTACAGTACAGCAGGAGAGAGGAGAAACCCCTCAGCACGGGCAGTGTTGTCCTGTGCTGGACTGCATCACTACTGAGAAACAGAGGCACTCTGACCTGTAGGAGGTGGACGTGGTCCTCAGTGTGTGAGAGCTGCTCCAGCTCAGTGTTTCTCGTCTTTAGCTCAGTGATCTCCTGCTCCAGCTTTTTAATGAACTCTTCAGCCTGCCTCTCTGCTGCTTTCTGCTTCTCCTCCATCACCACCATCAGCTCCGCCTGGCTTCTCTCAATGGACCGGACCAGAGCTGTGAAGATCTCCACACTGTCTGCTTTCTCCTTCTCTGTGCTTCTCTGACAGGAGATGAATGAGACTTGTGTAAAAGAGTGGAAGTATTAGTCTGACTGAAGGTGTGTAATAAGATGATCAGACTCACCTTATTGACTTCAACAGAGTGTCTCACCTCCTCGATCTTCTTCAGTCGCTTCTGGATCATCTGCTGGACTTCTGCCTGTGTCTTCCCAAGCTGAGTCTATGTCCATTAGGCATATTATAGCAAAGACACTCGTTAATCTGAGGATATTTGTAGCATAAACCAGAGTTAATCATTATTTCTAATTATCTGACCTTCTTCTCTCCACTCTCCTGCTCTACAGAAACAGTGCTGTGGGTCTTGTGTTCTGTCTCACTGCAGAACTGACTCCCATGTTTCTGGCAGATGTAGTCTTGCAGCTCCACCAGCTTGTGATTCTTCAAAGAAGAAACTCTCTGATGCCACTCCAGGTGAGAGCTGCAGTAGGAGGTCAGACAAATCAGACAGGACTTCAGGGCAGCATGTTTCCTTCCATAGCACAGATCACAGAGCACCAGAGCCTTGGAAGGTTTCTCTGGAGCTCTGCTGGATTTCACCTGAACTGATTTTTTGAACTGGGCAACCAGTCCAGAAATGAAGGTGTTCACAAACAGTTCAGGTCTATGAGGGAATTCTCTCTTACAGACTGGACACTGGCAGCGAGAGCTGCTGGTCCAGTACTCTTTCAGACAGGCCATGCAGAAGTTGTGCCCACACGCAGTAGAGACTGGGTCGGTGAACACATCCAAACAGATAGAGCACAGGAGCTGATCTTCAGACAGGAGACTGCTGCAGGAAGCCATGACTGATGGGAAGATTCATAACAAGGTCATGAAGGTGTTTGTATCAGAAAAAGAATCTGAACTTTTACAGATCTTCAGATATCAGTGACACTTGTAGGACAAATGAGAAATATTTGAAAAGTGAATGTGTTTTAACCAATGGTATTCAGCAGACTCTGAACAAACTAGACTTTTTCTTTACATGCATAACTTGTTTTGCAACCTCTTCATTCCAATGAACCAAGCAAAACCCCAAGATCTAACTACAGCTGGTGTCCTCAGAACATTCTGGATCTTCTCATTAAAATTAGCGAGAAAGCCTGCTGTACTGATCGTACAAATGAAGGTAACACTTTTTTTTAAGTGGTCGCTAAACTCTTAATGGAGAATTAGTTACAAACGGACTCTCATATGTCAGTTATTACGGCTCTCTTTCACAGCATCATGTAGCACATCTGCACTTTACACAACACTTCTCATGGTTCTACACTGACTGCAGCTTATTCACACTTATTCATACATCTGCACCTCCTACCTCCACACAAAAGTTGCATTTGTTACTTTAGATTTATATTTTTATTTTCTGCTCAAATAGTGTTTTTTTTTCTTTTTTTCTCTTTTATCTTGTAAATACAGAGACATATTTATTCTCCCGCTTCTTCCCTTATTGATCTGTGATTGCTGACAGTCGCTGTGTATGACTGTCTGCCAGACAAATAAACATGGCCCTAATCCTGACTTTAACCTTGACACAAAACCCAGCCCTAACACGGACCCTAATTCTCATCTTAACCTCAACAAGAACCTAATCCTAACCTGGTCCTAATCCTACCCTTAACTTCAGCCCAAAACCTAAACCCAACCCTCAACCTGGTCCTTTAATCACAGCCTATTCCAGTTAAACTCCATTTACAGACAGTTGCTGGTTGCTTCAGTGTCTTTATAACCTCCCATTTAAGGATGTTGAGATGGTCTGTATTTGACCTGTTACATGGTCAGTCATTTCTTAAGTAAACATCTACAGATCTGAACTTGGGTTCTCCAAACAGAAAGCAAATCAGCTGAATTTAACAGATATAAAAAATGATGCAGAGGCAGTTAAAGGTGTTCAGATGATCTCCTGAATGTATTCAGATGCTTCAGACACAGATTATTGATATGATGTTCAGTGTTTATGTAATCTAAAGAAAGCATCACCATTGTTTCCATAGCTGAGCATCATTAACAATGCTGCAAATTCCAAACCCTGTTCCCTAAACCAGGAATCTCTAACTGGGTTCTTTCTGGTCCATATCTCAGCACAGATCGTCCTTTATCCATCTAACACTGAATTCGACTGATGAAGGTTTTGTAGATTAATGGCTGAGTTGAATCAGGTACCTAATGAGATGAAAATCTGTGGTCAGCAGAGCTGTGGTCATTGACGTCTGGAGTCAGATACATAGTTGAAATCTTACCTGCAGTCTTTCAATTCTTCCACAACGGTTTGGAGAAGCTTCAGCCCAGTTTTGCTGAAAGTGACTTTTCTAGTTATGTTTACTTTCATTTCAATCTGCATTTAGAAAGTGATGCCCAAACACCTCCTCCTGTAACTGGATCCCTGATTTACTGATTCTGAGATTCCAGTCCGTCAGGACTTCAGCATCTCCACTGCTTTTCCAACTGCTCACTGCTGCAGATTACAGTCTAAATCACAACCACATCAAATTTGCTGACACAGCCTTGGATGGTCTCATCAATGGAAACAATGAGTCAGTGACTGCAGTAGCAGTGGATAACAGACTGGTGAAGAACCTACAACCTGTCCCTTAAAGTGGACAAAATAAAAAACGAGATTGCTGACCTCAGAAGAGCATGATGTGACCACCCTAGACTGAAAGTCATTGGCTGGGCCGTAAAACCTTACCTGATCCTTCAAGACCAACTCTACAATCAAGAGAGCCCAGCAGCATCTGTTTTTCCTGTAGAACCTGAGGGACACTCATCTCCCCTTCCCTTCCTCACCACATTGTACAAAGGGACTATAGATAGCATCCTGAGCATCTGCACCACTGCCAGGTTATGGAATTGCAATGTATTTAATGATAGGACTCAACAGTGGATAGTAAGGACAGATGAAAGATCATGCACCACATGGTGCATCCATAAAGACACCAGCAGGGGTGGTGCTAGATGTCAATGAGATCAGGGGCTTAGACAACAATGTTACAACGTTAATAAACTGATCATAATAAAGAGTTTTTGTTTTTTTTTTGTGAACAATTTTGGAGCAAAAAAACCCCAAAACCTCGGATTGTAAAAAAGTCCCCCAGGAAAACTGAATGATCATAATTTACAGAACCCAAACACATGGGGTACCAAAGGTCCTGTTCTTCTAAAGTGAACCCAAATGTTCTCAACATTAGAGAAAATCAGACATTATCAGACATAATCAGATATTTTCAGATATTATTATTATTATTATTATTATTATTATTTATTTTAATTATTATTAATATTATTATTGTTTACCTCTTATCTCAGAAAGCTGTTCTGGCGCCCCCTGGCGGCCGCTCAGCTCTGTAGGCTCATCAGTGGGCGGGGCACAGCTACAGTGTTACGTAATGTGGCCGTGGAGAAATGAAAGTAAACTGCTGCCCAACTTCTGCTCCTCCTTAAGCAGGAAGAACCAGGAACACACACACACACACACACACACACACACACACACACACACACTGACAAACTGAGAGAGAAGACTCGAAATAGTGCCAGGTAATGGTGGTAACATTATTATTATTATTATTATTATTATTATTATTATTATTATTATTATTATTATTAT
>JAVGWO010000194.1:0-13657 GCA_034509495.1 Acestrorhynchus altus | reverse complement strand
ATATATATATATATATATATATATATATATATATATATAAATGATTTGTACAAACTGTACAATGTACAATGTGATGTAGCAACATACCTTACACCTCAAGATTACCTATGTTTTTCTTTCCGTAAAGAATTTCTTTTCATAATGCCTTTTTCCAGGTCTAGGCTTAATCCCTGTCCAGGAAACCAACGTTATATGTTTTATGTTTTTCCAAAGCATGACTTTAAAGCTTTCCAACCCACAAGGAATCCATATGTTCACAACCAGTGAGACAAAACAGGAACTGAGGCAGAACATCAAGATGGTTTTGGATGTCCTGCTGCTTATCAGGCCCTTCTTCGTATTGGAGGATGTTTAAAGTCTCATCTAAAGCTGTGGTGGGTGTCCGACAGCAGGAGAAAAGGCCCTGCACTTCACCAGGGGAGGAAATCAGTGATGCACTGCTCTTCCAAAATATGAGAGGAATGCACAGTAATTAGTTGCAAACGTCCATACGCAGAGAGACACTCTGAAAATGATTTGTTTAAGCTGTGATCAGAGTGCCACTGTCTTGTCTTCCAAGAGTCTGAACCCATAATCCAGTGGTACCATATGTAGCTTCATAGACATTAGAGCACTGTTTTTGAGGTTGAGCAGGATCTCAGATGGTATACATTTTTCTTCTATCCCTGTCCTAGATAGACCATCCAGGGAGGCCCTAAGGATCAGGTTGAGACCCACTGCATTAGATGATGCTTATTAAGGTTCCATAGATCCTTAAATTGATATGGGAAAATGAGACAGAAACAGTATCTTGTAGCATTATTGGATTAACACCCAGATGGTCTTTCAACATGGAGCTCAGCAGTATGCTGAGAGTTTTGGCAGCTATCAGGAAATGAAGGAGCACTCTGTTTAGTAATCAGAGAGCAGATGGGCCAGCCATGTCACACACAGTGTGATGCTCAGGATGCCTATCATGGAAAGCAAAAACTGAAAGCCAATCCAAAATGAACACTTAGAACTTAGACTAATGAATTATGCGTATCAAACCTGTTGCCTTATGACGTCCACCTAAGGCAAGTCAAGTCAATGTATTGCTGCATCCACACTGACCTGCCATAACCCCCTTATTCCATCTCAACAGATCTGACAATTCAAGGCATCAAGTCCACAAGACCTCTGAAGATGTTCTGTGGTATCTGGCACCAAGACATTAGAAATAAAGTCCTATAAATTGTGAGGTGGGACCTTCATGGATTTCATTGATGAGCCTTAGTTGGCCAAGACCCTGACATTTGTTCACTTGTCTTTTCTTGGAGGAGTTTTGGTAGGTACTGACCACTGCATAGAAGACACCCCCACAGGACCTACCAGATGTTTTGGAGATGTTCTAACCAAGTTGTCTCTTGTCAAAGTGCCTCAGATTCTCAAACATGCCCATTTTACTGACTGCCTAATATTTCTATCCATTGACAGATTCCACTGCCAAGTTCTATAGGAGTGAGATCATCTTTCATAAATTCAGATAAAACCATCAATGACTTCATACAGAAATTTTTTGGTTTGATATTGGTATCATGTCTGTAGGTTACTCTGATCATGAGTTATGAAGCCTAGAAAACTGCTTATAACTGCCTGGGAAATGCAGATCTTGGGTTCTAAGAGTTAATTTATTATCATAATGAATTCAATCAGATTGGAGAAAATCTAATATATAAACGCAGCCACTCATTCACATTACTGTGTATGGGCTATGTACTGGAATTTAATACCTCGTTTGAAAGTAAAGAAAATCTGAACCAAAAATCAAATGATGAAATGGCAAAATAGATCGGACACTTTTACCTGCTGTGTGAACGTAACTCAAAAAACGGTTTATTTGTTAATAGTATGAGACAGTTTATGTCTCATGCAGAATTTCCACTATGATAGAAGAGTTTTAAGCCAGTATCAAAAATGACCACAGCAGAAAGCAGGTGTTGTTAACCTCAGTCCAGCCAGGAAAATGTGAAGATTTTGATTTAAATAAACACAATGCAGTCTTTTTAAGACATTTATCAAGTTCTGCACTCTGTAATGTTTATAAAAGAGGTCCAGAACTCATTAATGTAGTGATCTCTGAAAATGATATCAGAGTGAAGGAATGCCTCGGCCTGGCATGAAAGAAAATATTAACTGAAAACACTTGGCTGGGTTTACTCTTCAAACCGTCTCTTATTACACTTTAACCAAGTTTGGCCTTAACATCTGGAGTTCACTGTGGATTTCTGCAAGATGCTTTCTGAGGTTAAAGTCACAGGCTCACTCTCCAGAGCGGGTGATGACTGAGCTGGCTAAACTGATTCATAGAACTTCTATTTTTGATGCCTTCCAATAAGCAAACCCCACTTGTGTATTCCTCTTTCGCTTCTGATTTCTAATAGGCTGTGAGACCTAGAGCTTCTTATTGTCAGATATTTGTCACACACACACCCAGCCTGTCGGCATGGAGAGCTGTGTGTGCTGTAGAATGTGATACACATTGCATGCATTGAAACATGTGAGAAAGTCAATGATATTTCAAGTCTTGGGTGTCATAGCGTGCAAATGACTGCCTGTATCATTACACTCTCCTATGTTAGTGAACACAAACAGGAGCAACGTCAGTTTGTTCTCTGTGAAAACACATTCCAGTACACCTTTGATATTCATCACTGAGAAACAGAAGTCTAGCCACAGCTATGGCATTGTTCTCTATTGGGGAGAAATACAAAATAAGGAGCACTGGGGGCTTACTTCCATGTGTGTGTACATGTGTGTGTTTGCATGTGTGTGAGCATTTAGCTCTTTGAGTGGATCTGATGTTCCCAGGATGAATGAAAATGTGAACATTTTGGGGCTGGAGGTCATTTGGCTGTTTCTCATGGGTGATAATAAAGTAACTGGAAGGTTAAAGGGAGGTTCTTGCCTGACATGTCCATGCATTTTATGAAAGGTATAGTACTTGTGCTTAGAATGAACAAGAATTAATATAAACAAACAAGGTACAAAATGTCAAGTTTGAATTATAGCAGCATTTAACCACAGCCATATACACACCCCACAAAGTCTGTGCGCATGCGTGTGTGTGTGTGTGTGTTCTGGTGCCAAACTCAGTGCCACATTTTCAGAAAAGGACGAGTTGTCCTTGCTAGAAGCAAAACAGGCCAGGAAAACCCCACATTAACTAACCCTGCTAACATTTTAATCACTGTATATTTATCCATGAGAACCATTATCAGCACTGCATTGTAGTCCTGATAGTTTTTTATTGCATATCATTATCATACATCGGGTCAGTCCATCTGCACTGTATGCTCAGCCACTATAAGCGCACAGACTCAGGCACAGCCAAGGACTGATAAGTCCAACTGCATTAACCTGGTCAAGGTCACTTTCAGATGTTCTTTACCTCCTGTATGCTGCACATCCAGTGTACGCTCATAAAAGTATAGGTTCCTTAATGGTTCTAGAATAGGAGTAGGCAGGAACTTGAGTTCCAGACTCCGGCACAGTTTTGTATTCTTCCTAACATGTTAATTGCCTATTAATTTGTAGATATGTTAGAGCAGGGTAACCAGCAAACTATGCAGGAAGATGGAATTCCAGGACCAGGGTTGCCAAGTCCTGTTCTAGAAGATCTGGAAGAGACATAGACAGATTCTTTTAAAAATAGAGATTTAGAATAGATCTTCCCATCCCTAAAAACAGTTTTTATAGAAGCATACACTGAAAGATTCATTAGAGAACTGGGGGAGGAGGAGGTGTCTTTAGATAGCCCAGTCCATCCCTGCTTGGAGTGTAGAAAAATCCTTAAATTGGTATCAAACCTGAACACTGCATGTTCTTTAGCTAACAACATCTGCCAGTCAGTATGTCAATATGTCATTAGTATAAGAGATTTCACAGCAGCAGGATCTCTGTTTTATGGGGGCTCCTCTTTTATTCGATACCCATCTGGATTGGCCATGTCTGTGTTTTTTGTCTTGTGGGAAAATTATAAGCTGAATTACCTGCTGTTTTCCACTGAACTCAGTGTCGTCTGATCATTTTAGTCCTGGAGGGATTCACATCTCTGTGTTTTTCCAGCCAGATGGATAAAGTTTTTTGGCCATTTTTAGACTCCTCCGGTTAGAAGCTCTTGAAACAGTTCTTTTGGATGCAAGAATGTTTTTTTTTTTCTGTAGCATCACTCTTTAGGAAAAACCTTTTGTTGATATATGTTTAATTGATAAACCTTTACATTCAGTTCTTTAAACCTCATTCTTTAAATTTCATTCTCATTCTCACATATCATTCACAGTTTTTTTTTTTGAAGGACAATCAGTTAAAAGATTCTTGAAAGGTTATTTTTATCATCTTCATTTTTAAGGTTCTTTAAAACTCTTTAATTTGTGAAGAACCTTTACTCTTTTGTACAAGAGATACTGTGCTTCTGTCAGTGTTTCCATGATCTCTGCTTTTAAGCTCTTCTCATGCAGTTATGCTGTCCTGCACTAACAGTAATCCCTGAGATTGCTCTGGCCCCCTGTAATGAGAATGAGTCTTAAAGGCTGTTATCACCTATTCATTCTGTTATCAAGTCAAGGGCCCAGGCCTGCATGTAATAAGCGGCAGCATTGGCTGAGCCAGATTGACGTGTTTGCTCAAGCTTGGCTTTTATGGCGGAACGCGAGCCCTGCCGTTGCCCTTCAGCCTGAAACCCAACACCTGCACCGCTTTTATGGGATGTTGATGAATAGCTGGAAAACGCGGGGTTCCCACCAACACACAAAACCGCTTTTATTTGTCCAGCTGTGAAACAAGTCTCCACTACAGAGGGATATTGTGGAGAGAAAAAAAAAGACAAGAACCTGTGGAGAAGGCGGCGGTGGAGAGAAAAAAGAAAACGTTTCATATTTTTGGCCTCTGGTTTCATTGTGGAAGTAGGTTAAGAGAGGAGCTGTAAGTGAAAGGTCAAAACCTCGGAATGGTTGATAATGAAACTGGAGAATTAGTCTGAGCAGGAAGAGGCCTAGTGAAGAATGTAGACTGACAAAACTAATTCAACATGGAAACACCATCAGTTCTTTAAAGCACCTTTAAATTCTACCAAAACTCTCTGTTTATCCTTTATACAGTTTTTGCAATTCTGTCCTTCTCTCTATCATCACCGTCATGCAAAACCAGGACTCTTCAACATCACATCTTTACAAGAGAAGGAAAAACCTCTAACTTTCAATGGAAATCAATGTAAAAAGATTTTTAACCAGTTTCTTTTCTTATTCACCATTAAATCAATGTCATGGTTGAATCAGCACTTTTGATTCAGAAAGGTGAATCAACATATCCCAATGTCATTTTATCATGGTTTCCTCATTGTTTCAGTGTTGTTTCAATGTCATTTCAACATTTTCCAATAATGATAGGATTTTTACAACATTGATTTAGAATTTTGTTAACCTTTTCACAATGTATTATCATTTAACATTATTTCAATGTTTTTTTTAATTGTTGAACCCACTGACACTTATAGCATATCACAAAAAATGCAATTACTGTGAAAAGGCTTTTGATAATTTAATAAGAACTAAAAAAAATAATAAAAATAATAATTTCATTGTACAGTGAATCTGCCTGTTTACTGTGCATATGGCAATACAACTACAGAGTTCACAGTCCAGAGCCTACTAATTTGCAGTTTATTTATTGGTTGAAAGGCATTCTACTTGCATAGTATCTAAAAAGCACACACAAAAAAGCTGCTGGACCTGCTTATTTGAATTATTTGGACCTATTTATTTGAATATTTTCAGACATATATTTTAAACAATGTTCAGTCCTTATTGGCTTTAGCTTTTTGTTTACTTTGCAAAACCACTGAATGAAAGCAATACTATGTCTGAAGTTGGGCTGGGATGCTATTCACTATGACAAGCTCCCTCTTGTTTTCCGTCGCTTAATTGAACCTGGAACATTGCAGTGAGGAATGTGAGCCCGTTTACCTCTAGCCCAAGCCATACAGCAGTGTCTGCCAAACCACAAGACAACTCTGAGGAACAATTTGGGAGGCAGAAATGCTTTTGTGTGTTAATGCAGATGCATGTAGTACCGCAAAACCTCCTTTCAAAACCCATTAACAAGTGTTCTTTGAAGAAAGTACTCAGCGCATCAAATGGAGTGAAGTTATGGAGCTATTAACGTTGCAGTGATTTGGGAATGACATCACTATGCATGCACTACACTGACCTAACACTGTACTCTGCATCGTACATGCTGTATGCTTTGTTATGGGATACATTTGCGGAGCTAATCTAGTGAAGGACACAAGTGAATGATATTTGAGTCATGACGTGCAAAACAGGGTCAGAATGTTTCCCAGGTTAACACAGAGAGTCAAGCATCTGAACAATGCCACAGCCGAAAGGACCTGCTATTGAAATGAATGTTGTGATCGTGTAAGCCCCTACAGCCCTAAAGTCCACAAACAGGCACTAAGTGTAAACTTAAGCTGCCTCCCTCCCTTCTTCCTTTGTCATTGATGGTATTTCCTTTCTGTATTCAACTTGCAGGCCTCTCGGCCTGCTAAAATAAACACGCAGAGCTATTTTTTGCCACACCCCAAGTGATGCTGCTTGTTTGATTACTATGTTTGTGAGATTGTGGGTGCGTCTGAAACTGAAGGTAGCTGGCTTGATACATTGCCGCTCATGCTGGCTCTTAGTTATTTAGTGTAACGATGAAGATCTAGCTTTAGAAGAATCACGAAAGGCACATTCTGTTGTTTAAAAAGTGTCGACAACCCACTGCCACCATATATTTTAACTGGTACTGAACACTCTCACAGTTGCAACTAGAGGTGGTGAGCACACACACATCTGGAGCAGCTGGCTGTGAGAGATTGAGGGTGACTTGTCCAAATGCACGTCAGCTATGAATTCTGAGGAAGGTGAAGCTGATGTTCCCTATCTAGGGGATTAAGCCTGTGACCTTCCAGATGTAAGTCTGTGTCTCCAATCTTTAGGCCATAGCTTCTCTGAACATGCCGTCAATAGTCAGAACTTAAAGCACATTTAAAAACTTCATGTTAGTGGTGGTTGAATGAATTTAGTGCAGAGCAGGGTTTCAAAGTAAAATGATGAATGTAGCATTTTTTTCTCTTAAAATTACCAACAAAATCATGTTGATGCTCCACTGACTTGTAACAGAGAGTAGTCTTTGCCACTCGGAATGCTGCTCTGCACTATGTAAAATGCTCATGAGAACTATGTAATGCTGACTCCACATGTTTCTTTCATTTCAGATGCTGGTTCTGTATCGCTCATGTGAAAAGTGTGTCCTTTAGTGCACTGGAGCAAGAAATACCAATTCTAAGATGCTTTAAATCTTAAGTAAGCAACTTCTGTCTCTCTACAAAAACATTTCACATTCATACTTATTGCGATAAAGTACCAAACATCTAGTTCTCTTATGTGCAGCTTATCCATCCATGCATCCATCCATCCACTTTTTCCAGATTAGGGTCACAGTGAGTCTGGAACCTCCCGAGAATCATTGGGCACCAGGCAGGAAAACCCCTTGGACAGGATGCCAATCTATTGCAGGGTATCACACACAAGCAGTTATATACGGTCACACCTTTCTAATTCACCTACCATGTATATTTATGAGAGGTAGGAGGAAACCAGAGTACCCAGAGGGAACCTGTGAGGACAAGGGGGAACACACCAAACTCCTAACACACTGTGAGAAGTAGAGATCAAACCAACAACCCTAGGCCTCTGGAGGTGGATGACACTCGCACTACCTGTGGCACCACTGTGCCACCCATGGCGGTGTACTTTTTGCTAATCTTTCAGTATGTTGAGAGCTGTTTTGTTTAATTTAAAATCAGTCATATCCTCATATTTTCACATATCTTGAGTTTGTAAGACACTGGGCTTGTGCATCTCCATAAAGCTGTGTAGACCAAATGTAACACATGCCCCTGACTCTTCCACTGGACATTGAGATGTCCTCTATCACAGAGCTGTGTTCTCCACTGCATGGCCTTTGTCTTGCTTCTCTGATGACTGTAAATCATCTCGTGGCCAACCAAGTTTACTGCGGACAGAAAAGGGCCCCTTTTCAAAGCCCCCTTTTGTATTTCTCTTTCTTTCTCCTCCACGCCCTGCCCACACTCCCCCACCCCCATCTCTTTTTTTCTTCTGCCTCGCTCCAGCCCACAAATCACACAAAAAAATGGCAGTTTCAGGTCAGGTCATGTAAAACGAGCGTACATCAGTTTCTTCTTTGTCTTTGCAGAGAATACGGAAGGTCCAGGCTAAACATTGCAAAAGGGTACTGGTTTAAGAAACTGGGGACTGGTGCAGTCGCATGTACTTCCATGCAAGCTTTCAGGGCAGTTTAGGCTTTTCAATATGGTGACCTACAAAGATGTTTTTCAGATGGTCTAACGGAGCAAAGCCTTGATTCACAGGCAAAGTACTCCCTGCTGTTTGGACATAGAAAATCAAGAAATCAAGTCAAGAATCATCTCTCATTTTGGTAAATAGCAAAGGGAGATTGAGTTTAAAAACACATCAATCATGTTCTGAAAGCAAATGGAGGCATGACCCAGGAGTCACCATGTGCGAACAAGGTTTTATTGTATTATAATTGAGTACTGCACTGCACTGTCTTGCAGAATTGGCAGGCTATACTTCAAAATGAAGCTCTCAACATGGGTTCTTTGCCATGTTACCACAAAAGAACCATTTTGATGTTGATGTTGTTTGACCTTTTCAAAATGTTAACAATAATTTTAAATTATATGTAACAATTTGGATTTTAAAGAGGTTTGAAAAAATAATAACAGTGTATTTTTATTTCTTTTATAAAGATGGCAGTAACCATAATGTAATGTGGATATTTGCTGGGGCTCCAAGTGGCTCAGTGGTCTAACTCGGTTTAATGTGAAAGCACTATGATCCGAGGATTGCAAGTTGAAATCTAGGGACATGCTGCTTGCCATCAGCAGCTGGAGTCAGAGAGAGCAAACTTGTCCATGCTCTCTCTGCAGGGGTAGATGGCGCTCTCTCCACACATCACACCCAGTGCGATGCTGGCCACACTGTAGCTGTTTGTATCAGAGCCTGGGACCCAGTGCTTTCCTCCGAGCACTTTGGCTGCCCAACAATGATGTAATAGCTGGCTTCACATTTATTGGAGGAGGCATGTGCTTGTCTTTACCCTTCTTGTATTGGCAGTAAAGAAAAAGAAAGAAAGACTCTGACTGTGACAGCTGTAGATGTGCAAGATAGGTTGACTATCTGAATGTCTAACTAGGACCTTTGATGGAATGTAGTCTTTCATCAGTAACAGACTTTTAAAATATTCTGTATTTTCTGTGGATATCATTTGAGTGGCGACAATAACTCTATATTGATATTTTTTATCAAATTTAAATAATTTCATAGAATTTTAATAATATCATGGAATAGGTGAAATAGTTTTCAATCTAATGTTTGTCTGTGTTCTGTACTGATGATCAGTCTAATTCCATGGCACTCAAGAAACACAGGTGGATCTGACACACCAGGTCATATTTGCCATGGGCTGGAAAGACATCACATATTGCGTCATGGTCTCATCTGTTTCCAGAGCACAAATGCCGATGGTTGCATCATGCAACTCCTGCAGATTTTTCAGGAGTTCTTTTATGCTGCTGTTGTTCTAACACATCCAGGAGTGATCCACTGCATTCAGATCTGGTGCCTTAGAAGGTCACCGAAGAACTCTGAACTCATGAAACCAGTTGAGGAGGCTTGTGACAGTACATTATATGCTCCATGTAGCTTACTGTAGTCATAAATTGTGGCAATGAAGGAACACATGATAAGCAACATTACTCTGAAGGGCTATGGCATGGGCCAAAAGTGTACCAAGAAAACATTCCCCACAACATTACACACAACACCACCTCTTCCAACCTGGACTTTTTACATAGCCAGGTTGGGTTCATGGATTCATGATGTTGGAACCGAACGTCTGACCCTTCTGTCTGTGTGCCTCAGTAGAAACTAAAATTCATTAGACCAGGCCACGTTGTTCCTGTTCTACAGTGCAGTTTTTGTGTCCATTGCAAGTCTGTGCCCATTGCAGCATCAACATATGAATCTGACGGGAATGTAGTCTTCGATCTGAGTTACTGTAGCCTTTCTGTCAACTCAAACCAGTCTGACCACTCTCACATTAACAAGGCATTTTCATTTGCCAAACTCCTGCTTACGGGATGTGTTCTCTTTCCTTCACGTTTCTGATTAAACTCAGATGTTTTGAGACAGTTCTGCTCAACATCACCTTTGTTTGATCTGAACATTACCTGGAGCTGCTGCTTTGTATCTGCATAACCTTATCCAGTGAACAGCAGCCGCATGCTTGATTAGATAACTGCAAAATGCACTAATTAAATCCATTAAAAAGTTCTCATTGCTCAGCTCATTATCAAAACACCCACCAAATGTACATTGCTGTGATAGTGTGCATAGCACCATATGGACAGAGCTCACTCCTGTGGAATTTTATTAAACCCATTGTCATGCACATCATTCAACAAGCCTGTATTAACAAGCCTACAAACAAGCAGAGTTAGCATCTTACAATTGTACACAAAAGACCCACAGCTCATCAATTAAAGGCTTGACTCAATCAGTCAAGCCCTTGAAAAGGCAACAAGGGCCCAGGTGAGCAGGTCGAACAAGGAGGAGGACACGGGGGCTTTGTTGGGAGCAAGGCACACAAAGGAAAATAAGAATCTCTCCCTTGATTTGTTCGCCAAGTGGAGCAGTTGGGTTCAGCCAAATCCTCAGTAATTCCATTAACTTGAACCCCACCGTGTCTCCAACTGAATTAGCAAAGTGGAAGAAAAAGAAAGGCTGGCAGAAACACAGGCACTTGGGGGAGGGCTGAGATAACGCTGAAAAGCAAGAGCCTCTTCGCTCTTTCAGTCAAGAAACCTACTCCTATTGAGTAATGAGCTATCAAAGGTTGGCAAGGGAAGTCCACTATACTACAAATGTGTACATTTGTCAAACGTCCGAGGAAACGGGTACGTTCCAACTCTCGATAAAGTTCACCAACAATGTTTTCTCTCTCCGGTCCTGATTAATGAGGTTAATTCTGATGTGAAAAAAGTGGGCTGACTCTGTGTATATTTTATGAGCTGTAAAAGTTCATCACAGATCTGCTAGAAGGACTATGAAAAAATGTGGTTATACTTTTACTTGCTTAAACTTTTAAAACATGGTCAATTCTTTGCCCATTTTAGTAGGGATGAAAAGACAACATATCATCCCTTATAAAAAAGAAAGTATGCTTAAATTGTGCTGTTATGTACCTAAGTTATATTATTTTGGAACCTATAATTTGTACTAAAGAACTACTAAAAAATAATAAAAATAATACCAAGGTACACTTTGGTACCTTGCTTTGGTGGATCTAAAATGCCTCATAATCAGGTTATGGGGTAATTTTAAAAACCTTACCTTTAACTTCTCTATGCAGCAGAAGATGAAGAGGTGATGATTGACTGTATAAAAAATGCCTAAACACCTAAATAACTAAATCTTCAATGTCATGCAAAAAATGTAATCTCTTTAAGTCATTCTGGAGCATTTCTATTGGTCCATTCATCATGAACTTCTACAAGAACATAAGAAATAGCGGCCAGTTTCAAATAGTAAAAACAATTAAACAAACAAAAGTAAAAATAAAATGTATCAGGAGAGCGGCCAAGTACATCAGTTAGTCATAAATTCAAGTAGATCACATCAATAATCAGATCAACAGATAATCAGATCAATCATCAGATCAGATTTTCAAAAGATTGCTAACTTTATTCTTTATGAATGTGATATAAATAATGCAAAATAGATTATTTTTCCATATGAGCCATTAATGTTATTTTTGGTCTTAAGCATATGTTAATGTTCTAATGTTGATGCATGTTTATTAAAGTTCCTCTCACCCTCACAAATAAACATTGTTTTAGTCCTACAACTAAGGACTACTTGTAGCCCATCCATAATATGCTGGACACCCAAAAGTCTCCAGTGTCCTCATTTAAAAAGCAAAAATACAAAATATGATCACAGAACTTAAATTGGACTGAAAATGGGGGAACAAAATGGGGGAACAAAATGACTTTCAAAAATGACCTTCAAAGAAAAAATATGGCCTTCCTTTCATCACCTTTATATGTTTCATTGAATGTTGTGCAATCCAGAAATCTTCACTTCCAATGCATCTAACTTTGGAAGTTCAGAAAGGCCAATCTTCCACCAAAGATGTATTTTATAAGGTTTGTATCATCAGTGTTCACATTGAAAAGTATAATGTATTTATTTGATTTGAATGTGAACATAGTTTACATTTAGTCTTTCAGATGAACTAAAATAGCTGATGGTATATATTATATCCATATCAGGAAATTCATTGCACCACCTATCTGATTAAATGTAACACCACCTTCTTGAAGGTCATACTAACATCAGGACAGGACCCCTGTCCTTTCAGATTAGCACTGTGGCAATGCCAGACATCCAGAAAAGCACATTGTCCCTATAAAGATTTATGATGATTATTGTGTTTTTGGGCAGGCTGTTAAAACTCCCATGTCAAGGCCTTGTTTAACTTTATACTGAAAAAGCGAGAGCAGTGTAAACACGGCCTTGATCTTGCCCTCAGCACTAATATGTCTATGTGCAGATAAGAGCGCGGTGCGGACGGACGGGTTAATATCCATCCAGGGGGTCAGAGAAGAGGATGCATGCTGCCCTGTCCAGCCAGACTCTCCAACAGCAGGACTTCCTGTCTGAACGCTTCCTGCTCAGGAGCGCTCCCCAGTCCAGTTGGCAGTCGTTTTGGAACCATTTCTTGTGATTGCTGTCCAAAATCACCCCAGCAGTGCTGGCATGCCTACATACTATTTCAAGAGAGGCTTAGGGTGGGAATATTTGAATAATTTGTTGAAACAGCCTTGTCAGTCACAAAGGTTTGGAACGATTACGGGTTTTCCCATCACTGAGTTAATTTTCATGGGAAATGGCACACACACAAAGCTGCTGGCATGGCTTATTGTTCACAAATTAAAAACATATAGTAAATGCATATAATACTAGATCAGGACTTCTGTACTTATTATATTTGAAATGGTCATTTACAGTATATTGTTATATTGTCTATTGTATTTGTGGAAGATATGGTGCATGTATTGTTGTATTTGAACAATTTCTTCTCTAAGTAAATTAGCTTAACTAGCAAGTTATTATGCCTCTAGGTAAAGCAAAGTAGATATTGGTTAGCATTCGTTGATGAGCCTCTTTAATTACTTAAGCTAACAGCTGAAATACTTCAATGTTTAACATTCATACAATAACTAAACTTATCAAGTTTAATTGGTTAACCTGCTTACCTGCTACTGTGCCCTTGAAACAGTTCCACCACCATGTTTGGAAGAATGCCTAAAGTTGGCATGGTGGGTGTCTCACATGAGGTTTCAGGGTGCCTGTTAGTCCAAAATCAAGTGACCAATAGAGCTTCAAGGTGAACACCTTCTGGGCCAACGTTTTTTTTCAGCAGAATCCACAAAAAAAAAAAAAAAAAAAAAAAAAAAAAAAAAAAATATATATATATATATATA
>JAVGWO010000193.1:0-13682 GCA_034509495.1 Acestrorhynchus altus | reverse complement strand
AGGATGGGTTCCTCTCTTGAGCCTTGGTTCCTCTCAAGGTTTCTTCCTCCTAACTGAGGGAGTTTTTCCTTGCCACTGTTTGCCTGCTGGCTGCTCATTTGAGGCTTGGACCCGGATCTGTGTAAAGCTGCTTTGTGACAACGTTCTGTTGTAAAAAGCGCTATATAAATAAAATTTGATTTGATTTGATTTGAAATCAATTAGCCATATTATGGCCATAATTGCTATATGTCTTCCCTCTACAATTTAAGTTAAGTCAAATTCAAGTTTATTGTTACATTACATTAAACAGGTGTAAGGGTGATTGAAAAACATAGGTGCAAGTCCCTTGCAGTCATAAAACAGATGCATAAAAAACAGAATATAGATAAGAATATACCTATATGTAGTATAGACAATTTACACATTAACATACACTGTACATACATTATTGCTCTGTAGAATTCCTGTGTTTATAGAAAGTATAAAAAAAATGTTTGCATTATATGTACATGCACTGGGTAAATAATTAGATGTAGCTGTAGTGTAAGAATGCAGCAGGAGACAATGTTTAGTGGGAGAAAGCTTTTAGTGGATGCAGTGGGAGGGTCTTTGATGGGGTAGTGTAATTGAGCAGCTAGTTGCTGCTCCAGTAGTGAGTAAAGTGCAGGTGCAGAAAGTGTTCATGTGGTGTGAAGGTGTGATGAGGCAGGAGCAATGAATTGTGATTGGCTGTGGACTGGAACCCAGGGCTACTGACTGTTTAGCAGCCTGATGGCCTGGGGAAAGAAGCTCTTTTGGGACTGTCTGGTTCTGATCCTCATGCTTTTGTTCCTCCTACCACTGGGAAGCTTTGAGAACAGGCAGTAGCTTTGGTGGGTTGAGTCTTGATAATCCTCCTTGGCTTCCTCAGACAGCAGCAGGGGTATAAATCCAGAACCAGTTCTGACAACATTTCTACAACTAAATTATTAAATTTAATGAAATATAGAGAAGATTTTGTGACATAAATTTTATATCGTAATAACCTTAAAATATTTACAGAAGTCATGTGACCTGTTTATCACAATATGACAACGCATGAATGTGCTCCTCAGTTAGTTTAACTGATTCAGTTATTTTGATGAATTTTCAAAATTCTGGGATTTTTGTTTTTTTTCAGATATTCAGAATAATATTATTTCTCTTTCTACTTACTGTCTTCTTGATGTAAATCAACAATGTAACACAACAATGAATCAGTACATTAATAATATGATTAAACAAACCTATGACCATAACTATATTTAGATTTTCAATAGAATTTTGCTTAAGCTAGACGTCCAGAGATTTACAGAGGATATACATTTCCCTGTATAATGTGTCTCTCCTCTTTGTAAAGAATAAAGCACTCACTGCAAACCAACAGCTATCACAGATTTCTATTTAGAAGTGGATTGTTGAAAGTGAAAGAGCAGAGCAAGAGTTCTAGTGTTGGGCATGTTTCAACAAATCGTACATTACTACTACTTCTTTTTTTTGGACAGTTTGTGTCTCATACCCATTCTTTATTTAAACATTGCATGGTTCATAAACTTATTGACAAAAGAATAATGCATTATCAGATTGCTGCAAAATTTAGCATGCAATTCTGCCCCTGCAGATGTGTAAATGATTACAGGTGTGCTCTGTTTAGACACTGATTTGTGCCACAAGAAGGCTTCCACAAGAAGGATGTGCTTCCCCCTCTGTTCTATAAAAAGGAGATCATTGGCTAGACACACCTCTTCAATGCACTCAAAGACATTTTGCCCCATTTGCCCCATTGAAAGGGGGGAGGGGCTCATCTTTGGACTGAGAGAAGCAGGATGGTCATTTCAAAAAACTGCCCACCAACTAGGCTGTTCTGACCAAGCCAGAGTCACCTTCATTTGCAGTGGTGCTGAGAAACCTGGACAGCTACTGAAACTGTATAACCTTCAGTGATGAATCCAGGTTCACTCATGATCAGATGACTGTCAGATTTTCAGTATGGAGGCCTCATTGTGAGAGCTTCAAGAAACAAACAAACTGCGAAGAAGAAACTGTGAAGAAACAAACAAACTGCTGTTATGACAATGTGGAAAGTGATCTCATATGAAAGTCAGTCACACTTAATGATTTTGCTTAGTTTTGAAAAGAAAACATTTGATTTCACACCTTGAATCATCTCTTGTCACATTAAAAAGATGGATGAACATGTCCAAAGGATAAAGAAAATGGCAGAAGAGCACAAAGTAGAGAAATCAATACAACACTTTTACAGTATATTTGTCTGTTCTTCAAGTTCTTCAATGTCAGTCAAACAGCAGGTCCATCAGAAGAGCAGCATCAGATACGTCACAGACAGCAACCCAAGTGTGAAATTGGAACGCCATACTGACCAGAAGTCTGCAGTCGCCTTCACTGACCTTCTGTGTTTACTCATCCATCTAGAGCAAAAAGAAACATGCCTTTCTCTACTCTTGTATTGCCCTGAATGTCCACCAATATCAGAGGAAGGATGCAGATTGAGGGACACCATAAACAACCTGTAGTGTTAGCATGTGTCATTCTGCCGGGATGTTTCTTTCCAGTGCTGAACAGTACAAGGTTGAATGAAGCTCTGTACTAGATGCTTGTTTGATGGAATAGACAGGATTATTCCTACCTCAAAAAATGTTGAGAATATGTGCCCTAAGCCCCATCTGTCTGTTCTTTTAAATTAGTTCAACCTTGCTCTTGTGGGCAGATGTATTACATATGGTATGGTGTCAAAATAAGGATAAATATTTTGAGAATCAAAAACTAGAATCTCTTACCAAGAAATCAAACTTTAAAAATAGATCACTTTATAGCACAGTCATGTAAAATGGTTAGGACACCCAAGGAACATTTTTGTAAAATGTAATGTAAATTATTAGAAATTAAATTTTCTTGTGAGGAAAGTTAGAAGGATAAATATGTTTTAGTCAAAGGTGAACAAAAGGTGAATGGGGTTTCCTAATATTTTTCCCATGACTGTATATCAAGAAGAAAAAATTTGTTGTACACAAGATATTTAATTATTTCCAAAATTTATTTTTATTTAACTCACGTAAACAGTTAATTTAATCAAATCCTTCTCAGTTTCTCTCTTGAAAACAGGCACAGGTTCTGTTTACACATATATTGATGCTTTTGAATCTTTTATTCTGACATTATTCATTATTAAACTGTTATATTGGAGATATATAACAGCCTAGCATATACTGTCAATCTTGTACTGTAGTATTCTGCCTCTCCTTTGAAAAATTCAGTACCTCACATACACGGGGGAGATTTCTTCCTCCACAGCCGCAGGTGAAATGTCACCAAGTAATGCCCCCTTCAGAGGGCCCGGAACAATGGGTTTGAGGAAGAAAGTTTTTAGACAGACACATCTGAAGGGGCAAAATTATCTGGAAAGGAACATCATTTATTATTTTATACTACATATAGATGTACATGGGTTGCAACTTTTTACATCCTCATTCAAACTTTAACTCCTTGATAATCTGAAGTCCCACAATGATGTTCCTTGTACCTCTTGAGAGGCTCCTGGATGCAGACATTTGTCTGTTCCCAGGCCTCCTTATTGCTTTGCATCCAGGAGTCCATGGCAGGAATACCAGTTTGTGCTGCAGTCCACAGAGCTAGTAGTAGCTGGTACCCCAACACACACTTAAACGTGGTCAGGCCTGTGGTACAAAGTTCTGGGCAATTACTATCCATATTAAGAATTTTGACTAGTCCGAGTGATTATTAGCACAATAAATCCTTCAAAACTTAACCAGCTCCTGATTGGTCCTTTCACATTGTCCATTCCTCTGAGTAGATAACAGACAGAGGAACTTGGAGCCATGATCGGAGAGAACCTCCTCTAGTACACCAAAGTTCCTAAATACATGTTCATATAATTCTTTGGCAGTCTGAATAGCTGTAGAAATGGACCTTACTGACTGAGAAAAATTATCCACTACTATGAGCAATGTGGTATACCCTTCAGAGCTGGGGTGCAGAGTGAAGGGTGCATCACTAAATTGAGTGGGCATCTCTAAATCTGGGGGGCAATTACTGGGTGCTGGAGCGTTAGCCAAAGCTGACTCTATTTGGTCATTGATGTGCCATCTAACAGGGGAAATGAGCATGGTAGGTGGGAGAGTGTTGGGACACTAACTGAATACACAAAGTTCTCTGTCAGGTTCATACTGTCTAGACAGTACATCTTTACATTACAACTGTCAGAGTGGTATGAAAATGTAAACCGGAATCATGAGAAAAGACCAGCTTGCTTACTGTGAAAACAGTATTTTGGCATACTGTATATACTCTAGGTTCTTGTGATCAGTTAAGACTAGGAAGGGATGCCTTGCCCCTTCCAAACAGTGTCACCATTCCTCCAGAGCAAGTTTTACCACCAAGAGTTCATGATCACCTATGCCATAGTTTATTTCTTTGAGGTTTCAACTTGTGTGAGTAACAGGTGACTAGCCTTAGTTTGGGGGTTCACCCTTTTTCTGAGAGAATGCCACACCAATACTCATCTCTGAAGCATCTACCTTCACCATGAAATGTTCATTAGGATCTGGGTGACTTGGTGATCTTGGGAGCTGTGGTGACAGCGCTCTGTGAACTACACAGTTCCATCATTAAACTCCAGAACTCACACCCTGACGGACTGTTCATTGTTGCTGGAGACTTCAACCACAGTAACCTGAAGTCTCTGCCGCCCAGCTTTCATCAGTATGTGGATTTTCCAACCCGTGGGGCTAATGTGCTGGATCTTGTTTACTCAAACATTCCCGGTGCGTACAGAGCAGAGCCCCGACCCCACTACGGCTACTCGGACCACATCTCTGTTATGCTCATCCCTGCATACAGACCTCTCATCAGACGTGCCAAATCAGTACAGAAGCAAGTGACAACCTGGCCTTCAGGAGCCATCTCTGCTCTTCAGGACTATTTTGAGCAAACTGACTGGGACATGTTCAGAGAAGCTGCTACATCTGATGACTCCATCAACCTATAGGAGTACACAGAATCAGTGACTGGCTACATCAGCAAGTGCATTGATGATGCTGACAATCCTGCTGAGAAACCGGACAAGGCCTTCAAGTCAGGCAACAAGGCATGCCTCAGAACAGCTAGAACCAAGCTCTCCCGGGGCATCAGAGAGGCAAAGTGCACCTACGCAGAGAGGACCCACAAACACTTCCAGGACACTGCTGACGCGGCGCATGTGGCAGGGCATCCAGACCATCACCAACTACAAGCCCCCTTCTCCTGCTTGTAATAGTGATGCCTCCCTCCCAGACGCGCTGAACACCTTCTACGCAAGGTTCGAAGCACAGAACTGCACAGCAGCAAGGAAGACCACACCTCCTCCAAACGACCAGGTACTGCGCCTGTCCTCAGCTGATGTGCGGAGAACTCTAGCCCCTGGACCAGACAGCATACCTGGCAGAGTGCTCAGAGGATGTGCAGAACAGATCGCAGATGTTCTCACGAACATCTTCAACATTTCTCTGAGCACTGCTGTCGTGCCAACATGCTTCAAGATGTCCACCATCGTTCCTGTGCCGAAGAAGTCTCAAGTGTTCTGCCTCAATGACTACCGGCCCGTTGCACTTACTCTGTTTATCATGAAGTGCTTCGAGAGGCTGATCATGAGGCACATCAAAAGCCAGCTCCCCTCCTCACTGGACCCACTGCAGTTTGCGTATCGTCCAAATCGATCAACAGACGATGCCATCTCAACTGCACTCCACCTGGCTCTCACCCACCTGGACAACAAAGACTGCTATTTTCGAATACTGTTCATCGACTTCAATTCAGCATTCAACACCATCATCCCTCAGCACCTGATTGGAAAACTGAGCTTGCTGGGCCTGAATTCCTCCCTCTGCAATTGGGTCCTGGATTTCCTGACTGAGAGACCTCAATCAGTCAGGATTGGAAACAACACCTCCAGCACCACTATACTGTGCACCGGTGCCCCCCAGGGCTGTGTTCTCAGTCCACTGCTCTTCACTCTGCTGACTCATGACTGTACTGCAAAGCACAGCTCAAATCACTTCATCAAGTTCACTGATGACACAACTGTCGTTGGCCTCATCAGCAAGAATGATGAGTCAGCATACAGAGAGGAGGTGCAGTGGCTAACGGATTGGTGCAGAACCAACAACCTATCCCTAAACGTTGACAAAACCAAAGAGATGGTTGTTAACTTCAGAAAAGGAAGTTAACAACCATCCTGAAATAACCTCCCGCTGAACATTAATGGCCCAGCAGTGCCTCTACTTTCTGCAGAGACTGAGGAGAGCACACCTTCCACTACCCATCCTCACCATGTTCTACAGAGGGACTATAGGGAGCATCTTGAGCACTGCATTACCGTCTGGTTTGGGAACTGCACCATCATGGATCACAAGACCCTACAGCGGATAGTGAGGACAGCCGAAAAGATCATCGGTGTCGCTCTCCCCTCCATCAGAGACACCTACACCTCTTGCTGCATCCGCAAAGCCACCAGCATTGTGGAAGACCCAACCCACCCCTCACACAGTCTCTTCACCCTGATGCCGTCTGGCAGAAGATACCGTAGCATCCGAGCCTCCACCACCAGACTCTGCAACAGCTTTGTCCACCAGGCAGTCAGACTCCTCAACGCATGGAGACTGGGCTGAATCCCCCCACCACCGCTCCTCACACCCATGCTCACACAGAGACCGAACTGGGACTGAAACTTTAACCCCACACCACTCCTCACACAAAGACTGGACTGTAACCACCCAGCACTCTACACACACACGCACTCGGCACACAGAGACTGGATCATCCCCATCCTTATCAGCAATATTTGCTGCTCACTATAACTTCTACCTCAGTAACTGCTGTTATCATGCACATCTATATGTTACAGTATGTTACATATCTCTTGCACCTTATTCCCACCACTCATTTCACTTCATTGTATTGTATTGTATTGTATTGTACTGTCCTGTCCTGTCCTGTCTGTTAAACCGTCTCTTGTTTACTGTATTTATTGTATTGATTGTAGTGTTTGCACTTTATGTCGTCTTATTGTATTGCTGGTCCATGTTGCACCTTGGTTCCGGAGGAACGCAATTTCATAGCACTGTGTACCTGTACTTGGTTGTAATGACAATAAAAAAAGCCTTGACCTTGACCTTGACCTTGAAAGCCTCCTTGAGCTTCCGGAAAGCCTGATCCACCTGGTCATCCCAGACCAGTTTTTTGGGAGTACCCTTCATCAGAGCTGTCAGTGGGGTGGCTATTTTACTAAGATCCTGAATAAACCTGTGGTAGAATTTAGAAAAACCCAACAACTTTGTAAATCCTTTACTGTGAATGTAACTGGCCACCTCTACCTTGTTATCTGCCAGTTACCCCATAAAATATGACAATATAATCCAACAATGACACAGCTTATAAATGAAACTTATAACATAAAATGATTCTCCAACAAACTTTCAAGAATGGAGCACACATGGACTATATGCTGTTCCATTGTGATAGGTGTTCCATTCGTCCCCGGCTCTGATTCAGATGAGATTGTAGGTACTATGCAGATTAAGTTTAGTGAAGTAACAAGCTCCTCTGTGCTGCAACTGGTATTAGGGGCAACGGGTAAGCAAATTTGTAGTGTATTTGGACTCTGTAGTCTATACAAGGTTGAAGGCCACCCTCCTTCTTGACAAAGAAGAAACCTGATGCTGATGTGGAGGGACATATGAAACCCAGATCCAAGGCCTTATTTATGTATGCCTCCATAGCATTCTCCTCTTCTTGTGTGAGGGGGTAGAGTCTAGATTTTGGTATGGGGACTCCATATATCAATTCTATTTTACATTCACTGGTGCGGTATGAAGGAATATGGGTGATGCCACTGAACACGTCTGATAAATCTGCATAAACAGAAGGAATTTCTAGTTGTGTAAGGATGTCCACACTCTCCACGGACAATATTGATAGCAATAAGGAGACAAGGATATTATATTCCACTGATGCCAGGATATTATGGGATTATGATTTTCTAATCAGGGAAATCCTAAAATAATTGCATAGTCTGACATGGGTGTGACAAACAAACTGATTCCTTCTCTGTGTATGCAGCTGGCATGAAGGTCCACAAATGGACCTCTGTTTGTAGCTGACAATGACAGGTAAAAAGAAGGCTTTAGACATTGACCCTGTCTTGGGTAGACTCAACTCATTCCCTGGGTAAATGCAGGGGGGATTGTCTTTTTCCACTCTGAAGCCTGAAATGACCTGCTTCTCCACAGTATAGACACAGACCCCTTTGTAGTTGATGGGTGCTCCTCTCTGGTAAGCCTGAAGGTGTCCATCTGTATGGGCTCCAAAGGGCTGCTGTTAACTAGGTTTTCTATACAACATGCTGCGGCTTGTGAGCCGCCAGGGCATGTGTTCACATCCTGCGCATATAACGCAAACGTAGCAGCTGATCCAACCTTATGGACATGGAAATTAGGCTGTCTAAGTGGAGTTCATCATCTTGAGAAGCCAACTCAATGAGAACCTCCAGACTCAGACCATGACAGGTGCGACTTCATTCCACCCAGTGCCTGCTGCCAGCATGTGGAATTTCAGGGCATAGGAGACCACTGGGCAGCTACCTTGTTTAAAAATCAGCAGTTGTTCACTCTTTGAAGTCCCCACTTGCTACATGGTCAAAAAAATATTTAAAACCAAACGCATTTGCTAGACTGGACTCAGCTGTAGCCCATTCCAAAACCCAAAAGGTCATCTTGGATATGACAATGTCCACATCACATAGATAAACAGGTAAAATCTAGAGATGTAGCTGAAAAGCAGAAAAAGGTCAAAAACATGATAAACACAGACAGATAAAATGCTGCGTAAAGCATGAAACTGGCAGTACTTGGTGGCAATAAACAGACAGCCATCTTTAAATAGGGAGCAAAACAGATGTTCAAAATTCCGGTGATTGTGATCAGTATACACTCATGTGATCTGAGGACTGGCTGGGTGTCATGTTATCTCCTGGACTACCGATAGAGCCAGTAGCATGCTGAGTAGTGTAGTTATGTGTGACAACCGGGAATGTGATACTGTATATTTTACAGTGAAGTTATAAAAACCACTGCTGTTATGTCAAGCAACAATTTAAACAGTTTGAAGACATTGTTGTGCTTAAGTTTACAATTATTGCTCTGATGCAGAAGCATAACAACAGTAACTGTTTTCCATACAGTGTCTATGACACAAAATGGGAGCCCAGAGAAAATGCCAAATCCACAGACAGGGAGCTGTGCTCATTTGTTATGAACTGTTTGACCCACTAAGTCTAATATTATAGTCATCATTATTAACCATTATGCATGAATCAGCAGACTATTCAATATTCACAGGATTTATTCCCTGTTCTAATCCCTGAGGCACACTGAAACAAGCTTTTCAATTTTAGGACCACTATGGAATGAAAACATTAAGCAGGCCTATTCAACACATCGTTATCTGTGGCTTTAAAGCCTCAATCCAACACTATGCCTTATCTGAGTATTACCATTTGATCCCTTGAGTAATGTTTCCATAGAATTACACCACCTAAAGCTGTGCTTAATGGCCAGACCAGTGGCTGGAACTTTGTGCCTTTTTCATGCTGATAGGATGGGTAGAGTGGCCTCTCCAAACATAGGCGAGAGACAAAAGTTGATTAATAATATATCTGAGAGGGCTCGAGATAGAACGGCAGGAAATTAAACACACCAATGCCAGGAAGGGAGGACAGGGTGATCAAGGCTTAATTAAAGACTTTGCAGTGCGGAGGCCATGAGTCCAGGCTACGGATATACTTTCTTGCTGACAACAGTGATGAGATGAGGGATTATGGGGGCACAGTGACTGATCCAAAATAGGAGACCCTTGCACTGCCCATGTCCTCCATTATAAGGTGCTTCTTTTAGTGCACCTGCATATATATATATATATTGGTTAAGTAGGTGTGCTCAGGAATGTTCAATGAAGGATATACTTGATTATGTTTGTTGAGGAAAGTAATATAATATATCAATGAGTGGCAAATGTATGTGAACCTTAGTAGATTAGTAGAAAATTTAAAGGTGAAATTAGAGTCTGGTGTTTTCATTCAGTGGGAGTAAACCATCTGCGGTGGACACCCTGTTTTATATAAAGGGGAAAGTCTGATCCTTACAACACATTCCACCAATTCGCAGTTAGACAGTATACCAATACAAGAAATGCAAGAACATCATTACCCTTGGCCAACAAAATCACACCAAGAGCAAGGAATGTAAAGTTACAACCCATGGTACCCATGGTAACAAACCCAATCAAATAGAAGCCTTTCTCACATTGGTTAATGTTAATGTTCATGAGAACACTGAACAATAATGGCATGGCAGGGTTGTAAGAAAAAAGCCACTGCTCTCTAAAAAGAACATTGGTGCCCATCTGCACTTTCCTCATGGACAAGCCAGAAAGCTGTTGGAACAATGTATTGTAGACAGATGAGATCAAAATAGATAAATTGGCTTAAATGAGATGTGTTATGTTTGAAGGAAGGAAAGCACTGCTTTCCAGCATGACAAGGTTATCCACTCTGTGAAACACAGTGGTGGTAGTGCCTTCTTTTGGGATTGTTTTGCTACTACAAAATATCAGCAAAATATCAGCTTGCACACTAGTGAATTCATACACTAGGGGACAGTGAGCACACATGCCCAGAGTGGTGGGCAGCTCTATTCATGGCACCCGAAGAGCAGCTGGGGAGTTAAGTGCCTTGCTCAAGGGCACTTCAGTCATGCTCTGCCAGTTCAGGAATTTGAACCAGCAACAGTCACAAGGAAGGTTCCCTATCCACCAGGGCATGGCTGCCCCAAAGATGAATAGAGTTAACATTGTGGAAGGACATGGAGCAGTTAATGGGATGACACCCAACAACACAACAAGTTGAAGCTGTTTTGTATGATATAATGGGATAAAATTAGCGGAGGAGTAATCAACAGTTAACTGTAATGTTTAGTTTTAATTATTGATGTAATATTGGATAGTTTTCCTCAATAAATCGATGTACAAGTGTATGTGTGATGTGTGAACATCTGATGAAGTTTAAGCTCAAATTTATGCAGAAGGGTTCACTTTCAAACACCACTATAAACGCTGCTTTTCTGCAGCAGGAGCAGAATGTTCCAAATCCATGAAAAACAATGAACATTATATTTAGAAAACTAAAAAATTAAATTCAATCTCTTCTCTCCTCACATCCCCCACCCCCAGTTCTGCAGAGGATCTCTCAAGAGATCAGTGACGAAAAATGGCCTCTCCCTACTATTCATCTTCAGTGAACTATTTACTCTCACTTTTAATAGCTCAGCAATGTCGAGGTCAGTCCATAAATAAATGCAAGTTTGTTACTTTTATCCTTTTACATGCACTCTCCAGAGAATATCTCAGTCCTTGTGCTGTTTGGAGGCTATTTATTTCCATAAATATGGAGTATCTGTGCTCTTAAGATTGAGTATACATGGGTACATTAAACCTCTTCAATCCAATAGTGAATTATTTGGTGGGTGCCTTCATAAGCAACCACTGTAAATTCTCAGTGAAGTAAATTACCATTACAAAAATATGAAATCTCATTTGAATGCATCTATGCTTTTCTTACACTCTTGCTCATTAACGATCACAGTTCATTTCTGCCCCTTTTGTTGCATTAATTGTTTGAGATGACCATGCATGACCTCTTCTTATGCTCATGGACACAAGGACAACTTAGTCTTGAATTAATTATTATTAATAAAAATGAATTATATTTATATATCCATTTCATCCATCCATTTTCTATACCGCTTATTCAATCAATCAATCAATCAATCAATCAATCAATCAAATTTTATTTATATAGCGCTTTTTACAACAGGAAGTTGTCACAAAGCACCTTTACAAAGATCCGGGTCCAAGCCTCAGATGAGCAGCCAGTGGGCAAACAGTGGCAAGGAAAAACTCCCTCAGTGGGCTGAAGAAACCTTGAGAGGAACCAAGGCTCAAGAGAGGAACCCATCCTCCTCTGGTCGACACCGGAGAGCAGATAACAAAGGCACAATGGAAAAATGGGAAAGAAAGAAAAAAAATATAATGAAGGGAAAATAAATAAAATAAAAAATAAAAATGGAGAGAGGATAAATAAAGATTGGCTGAGATAGTAATGCTACAGGTATACATGATTGAGTAGTGAATAATGAGATCCATGCAGGTGGGATAGCCAGGTCTGGAAGTTGATAGTAGGATGTAGGTGGATGAGTGGGCCGGTATCTGCAGGTGTCTCGGGCAGCTCAGGACATGGGGGGGAGAGAGGGAGAGAGATTAGTGCCCCCTTAAAAGTGTTAATGAAAAGCCTGCGAAAAGAGAAATGTTTTCAGGCGTGATTTAAAGACGGAGAGAGTGTCTGAGTCCCGAACAGTAGGAGGAAGGCTGTTCCAGAGCTGGGGGGCTTTAAAGGAGAAGGCTCGACCCCCAACAGTGTTCTTTTTGATTTTAGGGACGGTCAATAGGCCTGCGTCCTGAGAACGCAGTCTGCGTGACGGGAAGTAAGGTATTAAGAGGTCTTTTAGGTACTGGGGGGCTAAGCCATTTAGTGACTTGTATGTTAGGAGCAGTATTTTGTAGTCGATTCTAAATTTAATGGGAAGCCAATGGAGGGATGAAAGAACCGGACTAATGTGGTCAAATTTCCGAGTTCCGGTGAGAACCCTCGCAGCAGCGTTTTGTACTGATTGTAGCCTCTGTAGTGATTTCCCTGAACTACCAGCTAGAAGGGCATTACAATAGTCTAGTCTAGATGTGATGAATGCATGAATCAGTATCTCTGCATGCTTGTGTGAGAGTGATTTACGCAGTTTAGTAATATTGCGTAGATGGAAGAATCCTGACTTTACTACGTTACTAATTTGGCTGTCGAATGTAAGGTCGGAGTCAAATATGACGCCAAGGTTTCTCACAGTCGAGCTCGGTATGATTGAAAAACCGTTTAGGTTGATCGGGTTATAGGTTTTATTAGATCCTAATATTAAGACCTCGGTTTTTCCAGAGTTTAAAAGAAGGAAATTTTGCGTCATCCAGTTTTTAATCTCTATAACACAGTTTGTTATTCGGCTGAGTGAATGATCCTCATTAGGTTTTGCTGATATGTAAAGTTGGGTGTCATCCGCATAGCAGTGAAAGTCGATGTTATGCTTTCGGATGACATCACCCAGCGGTAGAAGGTAAAGGGAGAACAGTAAAGGACCTAAGACAGACCCCTGTGGGACGCCATATTTAACTGTAGTGTGATAGGAGTGAGTATTGTTTATGTTTACACACTGGAGGCGGTCTGTCAGGTATGATTGAAACCACTTTAGGACTGTTCCTTTAATTCCTAAGTTATTCTCAAGTCTATGAAGCAAAATGGAATGATCAACGGTATCAAAGGCGGCACTAAGATCCAATAATACTAATATAACATTATGGTTTCGGTCACGGGAGAGCAGGAGGTCATTAGTAACTTTAACCAGGGCTGTTTCGGTGCTGTGGTTGGGTCTAAATCCAGATTGGAGAGCCTCGTTTAAGTTGTGACGGTTGAGGTAGGTGCACAGTTGATTGGAGACTACTCTCTCTAGAATCTT
>JAVGWO010000192.1:0-13683 GCA_034509495.1 Acestrorhynchus altus | reverse complement strand
TTTTTGCATCTCAAATGAAGACAAATACTACAGAAAAGTATGTCAAAATATGAAAGACGTCCCCTTTTACTAAAATACCATAAAAAACATGGTTTCCTCCATGTAATTCTCTCCTTCATGACTTTATTTGTTAAATTTAGGTAAACTCTATTATGTTCAAATTACAGTTATGATTAAAGTTAGGGTTACAGTTCATGGTTAGGTTTACATTAAGATTTAGAATCAGCTTATACAGTGGTGTGAAAAAATGTTTGCCCCCTTCCTGATTTCCTGTTTTTTGCATATTAGTCAAAGACAAATACAAAATTTGTATATACACAAACAAATAACAAGATATTATTGGCAGCTCTGGTCAGGTGTGTATTTGGGGAACCTGGAGGACACAGATGTTATTTTCCTTTTTTTGTTATGATCCGACCTAGACTGCGTCATAACAACCTGCACACACCTTACATATTAAAGAGTAACCAAACGCCTGCACACTCCTTATGAAGTAAAGAGTAACCAAACACCTGCACACACCTCACATACTGAAGAGTAACCAAACACTTGCACACACCTTACATAGTAAAGATTACCCAAACACTTGCACACACCTTACATATTAAAGATTAACCAAACACCTGCACACACCTTACATAGTAAAGAGTAACCAAATACCTGCACACACCTTACATAATATAGAGTAACCAAACACCTGCACACACCATACATAGTAACGAGTAACCAAACACCTGAACACACCCTATGTAGTATAGCAAATAGTTTACTGAATTATTTTCAATAAATTTTAAGAGCATGTTGCTGCTGTAATGACTACATTCCCTTCATCCTCACACACTGGAGGGTTGTAAACTCTTCAGTCACTGTGGGACTCGAGCACAGAAATACACAGCTGTGTCTTCAGTCTTCAGGCTGATCATGTGTAGAAATAACTGATCCTTACTGTTGTCTCTGGAGACGGTGAATCGTCCCTGAACTGACTGGGAATAATACTTTGACCCGCTGTTGTATGTAATTGTTCCCACCCATTCTAAGCCTTTTCCAGCAGTCTCCAGACCAGACGCTGTTCAGGTCAGTGTATGAGATCTACCAGGTGTAATGACCACTGCTTCAGACTGAATCAGTGTTTGACTCCAACATCCTAAACATGAAAGGAAAAGACGGAATGAAGAAAATAACATAACAGTGAATTTAGACTGAAACATTCAGTAGAAAATCAGCTCATCAGGATCTTACTTGTAGCGAGAGACATTAATATAAAACCGCAGAACATCTGTACTTCCATTCTCTAGAAAGCAGAGTGATGTTCATTCAGCAGAAGATCACAAACACTGACTGATGACTGAGAATAAGAAGATATAGATGACAGTGGTTTTGCATAAGCTTTAATTTTTAGATACAAGTGTAAATAGCTCCGCCCCTTCTGCATTTATTCTGCTTACACATTACACAGTACTAACTCTGAGAAATTCTAATATTAACGTTTAATATATATAACATATATTGCAAATACATTAACAGGAATAAGTAAATTGCTTTCATTAGTAAATGAAAAAAGAAATTACAGAAGAAAATGGTTTGGAGCTGTGTTGCTGCTGCAGAGCATGGATGGCTTGGAATCACTGAAACAATGAATTCAATGAATTCATATTTCAGGATGTTGTAAGTGCAGCAGTTTTTTACATTCACCTGAAGAAATCTTAAGTGCTGCAACAAGACAATCACCAGAAGAACACACGAAAACCACATTTGCATTTGCAATTACATACTGGTGCAATTTGTTGTCAGTGCAACATGAGGGAGGTCTGGGAAGGTGTGAAAACCATCACAGGCCACAATACCAAGACCAGAGTTGTGGGGAGAACTGTGGAGAAAGCGAACGAAATGAACGGTTCTTCTTCAACCGGTTCAACCAGCCCATGTACCCCACACCCTCTCCCTCGCTGCATACATCTCTCCTTTCCTCTATGCATCCCCACCCACCCACCACAGCAACTGCCTCCTTCTACTCCTCCTATCCCCATCCACCACCACAACGCAGACCTCTTTCTTCACTGCAGACCAGGTCAGAGGTCAACTGAAGAGGCTTAATCCCAGGAAAGCAGCAGGCCCTGACAAAGTATGTCCCCTACTGCTGTAGACCTGCGCTGCAGAACTGGGTGAGCTACTCCAACGTCTCTTCAAACTCAGCCTGCAGGTGGGGAGAGTCCCTACCCTCTGGAAGACATTGTGCATTGTTCCAGTTCCAAGAAAGATCCGACCAAGTGACCTGAATGACTTCCTACTGGTGGCACTCACTTCCCACCTGATGCAGACACTGGAGCGGCTCTTCCTCTGTCTCCTCAGACCCCAGGTGCAACATGCCCAGGATGGTCTATAGTTTGCATACTGGGCTGGTGTTAGTGTGGAAGACACAATCATCTACCTGCTACACCGAGCCCACTCGCACCTAGATAAGGGGAACGGCACAGTGAGGATCCTGTTTCTGGATTTCTCAAGTGCTTTCAACACCATCCAGCCCCTTATGCTCCAGGAAAAACTGAAGGGGATGTGAGTGGACCCCTGCCTGGTCACCTGGATCTCCAGCTACCTCACTGACAGGCCGCAGTATGTCAGGCTGAAGGACACCACATCTGACACTGTGATCAGCAGCACTGGAACACAGTACTGGCCCCTCTTCTCTTCACCCTGTACACGGCAGACTTCTGCTACAACTCAGAGCTGTGTCACATCCAGACATTTGCTGATGATACAGCCATAGTTGGGTGTATCAGGGATGATAGTGAGGAGGAGTATCGGAGCCCAGTCAGGGACTTTGCAGCCTGGTGCCACACTGCAACATCGACCACCTGTACAGAAAGGGACAGTCCAGGCTGTACTTTCTGAGGAGGCTACGGTCCTTCAACATCTGCAGGAAACTCCTGGGGATGTTTTATCAGTCCGTGGTCGCCAATGTCCTGTTCTACACTGTGGTTTGCTGGGGGGGCAGCATATCCAAGAAGGACACACACAGGCTGGACAAACTGATCATGCGGGCTGGCTCTGTGGTTGTTACAAAGCCAGACTCTTTGCTGTCTGTGGCAGAGAAGAGGACTTAAAAACTCATTTGTCCTGCACGCTATCAGACAGTACAACTCCTCTCTGCGGGGGAGGAGTGTTAACAGGAGGATGGAGGATGGGAAAGGGTAGGAATGACCAGTAACTCATAACTCACAACCCACTACCACAACACATCTGCACTTGATGCAATATAAATACATTTCAAGTGCAATAACAATAATAATGTGCAATACCCCCTCCTACTGGACTCTTTTTTTTTCTACTTTTGTCATGCACTATTTATATATATTGTATATTGTAATATAGTCTCTATATTATATATTCTTTATATTTATATAGTGTTTCTTTACTAAATTATTATCTCGTTCTACCTTTCTGTACTGTACTAATGTTGCGGCTGGAACCTTAATTTCCCTGAGGGAACCCTCCCAATGGATCAAAAATACCGGTACTAAAACACTCATCTGCAACGTGTCTCAACGACTTCAGTCCATAGTGATGAAGTGCTTTGAGAAACTGGTCCTCAGACACCTAAAGGCAGAGCTACCTCCATCCCTGGACTCCCACCATTTTGCATACCGCGCCGACCGAGGATGCAATTTCCACTGCTCTTCACTCTGCCCTCACCCACCTGGATGAAAGGAGCACCTACATCCACATGCTGTTCATCGACCCGAGCTCTGCCTTCAACACTGTCATCCCGACTAGACTGGTTACCAAGCTCAGCAACCTGGCAATCTGCACCCCCATGTGTGACTGGGTTCTGGACTTCCTGTCTAACAGACCCCAGTCCGTGAGATTGGGCAGGCACACATCTGCCACCATTATCCTGAACACTGGTGTGCCACAGGGCTGTGTGCTGAGCCCTCTGCTCTTCTCCCTGTTCACCCAAGACTGTGTTCCTCTGCACACATCCAACACCATCATCAAGTTTGCAGATGACACCACTGTAGTCGGCCACATCAGGAACAACGATGAATCGGCCTACAGGGAGGAAATCCAGCACCTGACTGCCTGGTGCCCCACCAACAACCTCATCATGAACACTGACAAGACGAAAGAACTCATAGTGGACTACCAGAAAACCAAGGGCTGCATACACACTCCTGTTCTTATCAACGGAGCAGAGGTAGAACGTGTCTCCAGCTTCAAGTTCCTGGGAATCCACATATCTGCCAATCTTTCATGGACCCTCAACACCTCCCATCTAGTGAAGAAGGCGCAGCAGAGTCTTTACTTCCTGAGGAGACTAAAACAAGACCAGCTGTCTCCCCAGATCCTCACAAACTTTTACCGCTGTACCGTCGAGAGCATACTGTCCAACTACGTGACCGTATGGTACAGCAGCTCCACGGTGGCAGAGAGGAAAACCCTGCAAAGGGTGGTAAAAACTGCTCAGCGCATCACAGGCATGCAACTCCCTGCCATCAAAGACATTCACCACCAGAGCACACAACATCATCAAAGACCCCTCCCACCCCAACCACAAATTGTTCAACCTTCTTCCATCCGGGAGGAGATACAGGAGCATCCGGGCCAAAACAAGTCGTCTCAGGTCCAGCTTCTTCCCCTCCATAATCACCCTGCTGAACTCTACATTGCACTGACAACGTGTACTCATACTGTACATACGGACAATCACTGTTGAACCCTACTGCACTACAACCTTTCACTCCATTGAACTCCACATTGCACTGACAACCTTTCACTCACACCACACACAACGGACAATCACTCTGCTGAACTTCACACTTAACTATAACACTCCCACTCATACAGCACACAATGGACTATCAGCACTGCCCTTCTCACCACACTCACTTCACTCACCATACAGAGCTGCTTTTATTTATTATTATTTATTATTGTCACTTACAATTATTACCATATTATTACCATTACTGTTTAAGATACGAAAACTCATAACAGTTATTCTTCAATACAGTTTACATTGCTAGTATGCTTATGGAGATACCTACATATCCACTGTTGCATATTTGCACATATTGCTCATATTGCACATTATAACTTGCACATTGCACATTTTATAACTGTCTACACTGTGATCTCCTGCACTATGCCTACTTATTGCACACTGCACACTTGCACAGTTCTTGTTTGCACTTTGCTACTATTTTGCACTTCTGGTAGATGCTAACTGCATTTCGTTGCGATGTACTTGTACTGAACAATGACAATAAAGTTGAATCTATCTATCTATCTATCTATCTATCTATCTATCTATCTATCTATCTATCTATCTATCTATCTATCTATCTATCTATCTATCTATCTATTCTACTTAAAGATCTGTGGATAACAGAGGGCATTGAAGGATATCCTCCAAATCACTCTGAATGTAGGCTACATTTCATGCCTGTATATGAAGGATCCTTCAAGTTGGAACAAGTGCTGTATAGCAGCTGAGAAATTCAGCCTGATATTGGACATTTTACACAATGTAGGAATCTCAGTCCATCACACTTTTCACATCCCAAATAGAATTCATGTCTGGGCAATAGAGGTCAAATTGTCACCCTGTTAATGACACTTGGTGTTAACATTGCTCATTGGTGTGTTAATGGTAAATATGTGACTTTTCTTGTATCATGAAATACTGCATTTTAATGTAATTTAATTTAGAAATGTAGTTTAATGAGCCAACCTGTTATTTTACTTCACTTTCTTTAAAAAAAATGGTTTACATCACTGCAATGTCTCACAGTAGTCATGTTTTATAGTCTAAAAAAGCATAGTAGTAACATCTTGTGGTGTCCAGTCCATACAGCATGCATTTTGCTAGCTGAAGATGTTGTAATAGGGTCTGCTGAGGCTGTTTTTAAGCTTTAAGATGGGTTCCCCTTTGTCAGTTTTGGTTCAATGGTTTGGTACACCATTTATTTATTTTATTTATTTATTGTTTTTGTAAATATGAGTCTAAACTGTTGCACAACAGCATTTCATTAATCAGTCTGTGTTACAGCATCTTAATGAACGAGTGTAAAAAAAAAAAAGTTCAACAGATTTAGAGGAATGTGATGCTTTAAAGTTGAGGATCTGTGGTATTATTATGGAAAAAAACTGACAAAGCTCTACGAGATGTCAAACAAATGGTAAAATACATATAAAAATAAAAATACAAATTAAACATAAATAACAAATTGCAAAATAATTATTGTAATAATTGCAAAAATTATTACAATAATTAAGAAAATGTCTTTAACAATGTTTTTGCCAAGTGCACACATGCAAACTACAACTGAACGTTTCAGGGCCTAACAGAATGCAGGTGGTTTCTAGGGTCCCTTGAGACTGAAGATTCAAATAAATAAGAAGATCCCTTGAGACTGCATATTCAAACACACAGCAGTATACAGGCAGTTAGACAAATACAATGTGCAAGACTTTCATATTTCCTGCACTCTTAGAAATAAAGTCAGCAAATTTAATTTTAATGCATGTAGCTCTACAGAACACTTTCAGTGTTTTTTTTAGTGAGTGTAGGTTAAAGCAACCTCCACATAGTGTAAATGTTTTAAATTAAATGTGTTTTTCCTACAACTCTACATCCAAGCCAAGAACATTTACCACTAACAAATATTATTTACATATACTAATATTTTTATCACAAACCATTTTAATACACTACTTACTATACCACTTTTATACATTTTTTTTGCTAAGTTAATAATTACTTTACAGAATTTATAGCCTTTGAATTTAAATTGAGATTTTACATTGAATTTCAAATTCTAAGTTTACAAATCGTAGGGCACAGATTATTTTTTTATTGAAAGGTAGTAATACATGTTCAAATAATTAAAAGTTTTAAAAAGCCATTTAAATACTATAAAAATTAGTAAAAAAAAAACTGTAAATCATAAACATTAAGCACAATAAATACATTTATATGTATTTTTGAATATATCTGTAAACATTGGATACTCTTTCTACATAGTCATTTTATTGCATAGTTCACTGAATCTTTAACTAAAGTTCCTGGAAATGCTTTGACTTCTACACCTGTCCTTATACCCCCCCCCCCCCCCCCCCAATTCTTTCTGTTGATCAAAATTAGCACATGAAAGCATTTCACATTTAAGGCCGTCTGTTTCACTTCCTGTTTGTGCTCACAATGGTGGAACAGATCCTTGTATGAACTTTCTAGAAAGACACTTCAGCCACTGACACAAAACTGACACTTCAGTTTTTTGTTTTGAAGTTTATTAGTAGATGCAGCTTTGAGAAATTGTTTGCAAAAGATTACAGAATATTTTAAGCTTTATTCCTTATTTTGCAGTGTTTGTTCAGCACTGTAAAATAAGAAATAAAGCTTTAAAATTGGAATTTTATTGATTTTCAACAAGAGACACCACATTTGTGCAAAAGTTTTAATTAAGATTTTAAGAATTTCTTTGATTATGACAAGATAAAAATTGTGACGCTACATGGTTTGTAGTGATGTTTTTGTTTTAACTTTGATTTTGTATTTTTTTTTCATTAGTTGTTCATTGAAAATTTTAAATAAATCCACTTTCAAACACAGGTTTTCTTTCATTAAATTAATATACAATTTATTGTAATTGTAAATATACTAAATACACAATCCTTCCAAAATCATATTATATCATCATGATCTCAATATTCATCAAAAGAAGTATGATCATTTCTGACATAACTGAGCAGCCGTATTGTGCAAAATGAAAATTTTTATTAATGAGCATGTTGTGTACCTTAAAAACAATTGAAGCTATACAGGAAGAATAATTATGATTAGAAATAATGAGTTTAGAGGTTAAGAGTTTAAGTTTGTTATCATGGCCTATGGCATATACATCTGCACAAACTGCTAGTTCTACAAATCTGCAAGTTATATTATAGAAGTGGTGAATATCACTGTTTGTAATGTTTTTTTCTATTTTCCTGTTATTTATTTATTTAATTAGTGTAACAGAATTTAGCAAACATCTCTTTCATCCCTTTTGTGCTTACAATAGCAGAACAGAGGCTTGTATGAACATTCTAGAAAGCTCTTTGAGAACACTGTTTTACATAGAAAACACACAAAATATATGTTTAATATGTTCATATCTTAAAGAGATGAATGCTGCCTTGCCTTCAGTCATCACACCACAATTTAAAGAGTTCTCCAAAACTCAGATTCGGGCACTTCATTTATTTATGCAGCTTCAGTAAGAACTAAAAATTTTTTGATGGCTTAAATCACTGTGGCCACCACCCCAAAAGAGTGATACGCAATGACCAAAAAAGTGTTTTTAATGTAACAATTTTTTAATTAATTGAACAGTCAAATAACAAATTAGCAAAATGCAACACTACTATTACAGTTTTTTAAGTTAATGTTATTTGCATTTTTAGCTCATTTAGTTCTAGTATATGCTTCAGTTTTACAGTCAGGTTTACAATGTGAGCCAAGAACGATAACTGGTCATCCACAATTACACCAAGGCTTTGTGCTTCTGTTGATGAAGTGATCAGTGAGTTCTTGAAGGAAATGGCAAGACGGTATATATGATGGAAAATGCAAGAAGGTTGATTAATTTTTTTTAATGAATAGACAGGACAGGGATATGTATAAAATAAGTTCTTCAAAATACTTTGCATTAGATACTGTATATATCAGTATTTTCCCTTCTCATGATTTTTATTTGGAAATTTAAATACTGCCAGCAGAAAAAGAGAGTAAACATCCCTTCCCTTCTCATTTTTCTCTTTTAACCCAATGTCTGGGTCAGTAACATTTGTCCCACATCTTGCTGATCAGTCCGAGACTGCATGCAGGTCCGACATGCACACATAAATGTATTGATATTTTTACTGGGATATAATTCAGTTGGAAACAAGTCAATTTTAGCTGTTTTCTTAGTTAGATTACTAATCATGATTATAATTTGTGTATCATGTCTGTAGGCTACTCTGATCCTATGTTATGAAGCCTAAGACAGCATGTAACAGCCCGTAAAATGTGGATCTCAGGTTCTAAGAGTTAAAGCATCTAAGTTTATACAGGGAATGATTCTCAAGGTAGGAACATATGCCAACCATTAATATGAATCTTTCAGAAAGATCTTTGACTTCAAGCTGATTCATACTGCATTTTTTTTATACCTGCTGCCTTGGGAAATATGTTTTCCAATAGTTCACTGCAGGTTTTATTATTTGTACAGTGTTTTAAATAATAATGCATCTCAGGGAATTAGAATATTGTGAAAAGTTCATTCTTGTTCATAATTTTATCCAAAAATGTAACCTGTCATATTGTATCTTCATTACAGGTGAACTTAAGACCTTTTGCTTTTACTTTTACCTCATGAAATCTAGTACCTCAAATTATTAGAAAATTTAATGTTGAGTTTGAGTAAATGAATATCAGTATATTAAATTATATCTACATTATAACAAAAACCTGAAATGTTATGAATATAATATATATATGACAGTTTAATATTTTGAATTGAATTATGAATTATAAAGACACCCTTGGTACTAGTAAACTTGTAATTAATTAATCAGGCATGTGGTAATTTATTAATTTGCAAATGAGTATGAAATAAATCAAATATTAATTTTAATTCAGATTTTGTCATTACTGAAATTATCATTCTTTATCATTATTCATTATCATTATTCATTTTTTTTCATCACGATACTCTTGTTTTGTATTGTGTTATATACACCTACTCCACCATTTTCCTTTTCAGTGGTGGTTGTACCCCATTATATATTATTTGTTTTGTTATGTATCATTATTCTTTGTTTTAGTTAAAGTTCATTTAAAGTAAAAAAAAAATCACAAAATTAAATTTTAAATATTTTGTTAATATTATTCTTTTAAAATAAATGTTTACTAAATGTGTTGTTCTTTCAAAGTGAAAATTGTAAATGAAAATACATGTTAAATAAACAATATTTAAACGTTGGACAAAATATCAGTGCTTAAATATCCTATTGTTGTTTTTTTTCTTAATCCTGTTTTATGTGCAGATTAGATTTTTCAGTGAATGAAACCAAAAATAAAGTCCACATATTTTCAGTTGTCATGCCAGACTTAATTGTCAATTATTATAGTTCTTACAACATATTACATTATTTTGTGATACATTTTACTTCAAATTAATTGCTTGAATGAGTTTCATTTAGTTTTCAAAAAATACTTTCAAACATATAAATAAAGAGAGCATACACATATATCAGAGCAGTACATTTTATAACAGATTTTTAAGATATTTACAGTTTGCTTTAAATACTTTTGATAAGGTACTTGATTTTCCATGAACATTTAACCCTTTTGGTCCTCAGCCCTGTGAGGGCAGAATCACACTTTGTGTTCTCAGCTTTACAAGTCAGGAATTCCTTGAGACACCGGCACAAAACACATATGGTTACAAACTGCAGAACCTACACATTCTAACAGGAAAATCATACTTTTATCAAATTTATAAGTGTGTTTAGAAGCTCCTGTTGTTAAAATCCAATATAATAAAGCAGGTTTTATTACCTGTGATGATGGTCATGTTGGCCCTGAACAAATTACTTCAAGTTTTGGTCTGCTGTGACAAGCAGTTTTAGAGATTGGCATGGATCAAAGATGCAAAATCATCCAAAAAACACCTGATTGTTTTCATATATTTTGTCACAGTAATAAGCTATATTATAAAATGTCATATATATTTTTTTATTCCCAATTTATAGACACCCATCTGCAACTTTTTTTGTTCAGAAATCTATTTTTCTTTTTTTTTGAAATCACATTTAAAAATATGTAAAAACAATTATTTGGGCAATTTTTGATAACAACTTGGTCACTTTCATCAAGATATTAAACTTCTGGTAGTATGGACACATCAAGTAATTATGTATTTATTACAAAAAAAGAGGCAATGAGAAAAACGCACAAAAACACACAACTTGTGTAGCTAGGGCTATAAGGGTTAAGCAGTACTTTTATCAAGTGTTAAGGTACTACATATACCTTTTTCTACAACACAAAATCTGTAATGAATTTTATGCATTAAGTTTAATTAATACATTTACGAGATCTAAGCTTTTACAGTGGGAGTGCATTCAAGACTGAAAGCAAACCATAGTAATTCTTATATCATATGCAATTACATGTTCATTGGATGTAAACAAAAAATATCTAATTTTATGATAAATTTTCCTCTTTTTCCTTAAATATGTGGAATGATTGCAGTAATCCAGTTCAGTATTCAATACATTTAAACAATTTCACTTTTTAATTTATTATGTTTTTAAATTACAACTGGTGGAACTGATTCTTATATTTCCTAAGAAAAGTGTTCTTGGCTGATAATTATTACAGTCTTAAATTAGAATAAAGGTACAGAGAAAGGAATTCATATTCACACACAAATATACACACACTCATAAAAATAAAGTACATGTCAGAAAACACACAGATAAAAGAAAACCCAAGAGTATTCATATTAGCAAATAATGTGTAATAAATGTCTTCATATTCAACGTTATTTCATCTGAAAAACACAAGAAAGATGACACACAGGTGAACTCTTGTACTGTAATGATATCAAAGCCTGTCCTGTGCATATAATAGTTGATATTTTATGTTGATGTCTCTACCTTGGAGAGGCTGAGGAAAGTGTTGTAGATGATAGTGATGAGAAAGAGGAAGATAAAGGATAAGGCAGTTGACCATAAGCTGTTGAAGTCATTCTCATCTGCAATGTCTTTGTCACAGTTTATATACAGTCCTGGATCTGGTCCTGAAAGAAAAAAAAGTATTATGAGAGATACAGCAATAGAAAATAATAATAATAATAATAATAATAATAATAATAATAATAATAATAATAATAATAATAATAATAATAATAATTGCAGTTTAATTCTAAAATGGATTTAAAGTATCACACGTTAACTGCAGCAAAATTATAGTTTAAACTCAGTTCCTTTGTGTAATATTGGTTGGTAATTCTAGTTAATTATAGAGTCAATCACAGAACACTGAACATTCATGTGTGTCTGTGTGTGAAAATATGGCTTATAAGGAAAATTACACAATCTGAGATAAAACTGTGAATCTATCCTTTAAATGACAGCTCATAAAGAAAAATGTAACATAGACATTAGTTAACCTTTAATTATTTTAATAATTATAATTATACTCTGTTATCTGTTATCCTAAATTTCACATTGTTGCTGTGACAAATTTATTTGCTGATATTTTGATATCAGTAGCACTTATAACTGTGTTATAACTATCAGTTTGACTTATCTCAAAATAAAACAAAATGAAAGCAAGCAAACTAAAGATGACAGTTCTCCAAATGAAAGATGAACTATGTGATCTCATATGCAATTATGCTGATTTATTGCTTCAAGTATTGCAATAAAAATAATATAAAATGCATTAATACAAAAACAAGCTCATATATTTGAAAATGGATTTCGGCTCCAGTGTCCCCATCAATAATAGGAACAATGTGCTGAAATTTTAAATCTAATTTAATCTAAAATGCCACATATAAAAACAGAGAACATGAGAACATAATTAACAATATCAGTGAAGACATCAGACAAGAGAACACAGCCACAGCACAATCAAGACAAGTAACAAACATACAGAGGCCAAGATATAAAATATGTGGACTGGTTACATATATGTTTTTTTTGTTTTTTTTTTGACTGATTTTTGCTGATGTGCAACATCATAGTACAAACAGAAAGCACACATGAAGTGAACACAGATACAGAACAACAATGATGCTTCTCAGACCATTCAGGTGAACTAAAGGAAGCATCTCAATCAGACATACACAGCTACCAGAGATGCTTCCTGATCATCTAGGTCTGAGAGGACTCTCAGCGACAATCTAGCACAGGACATGCAGGACAATGAGCGAGTTTACTCTGGGATGTTGTTGATGCTGTTGGCATGCTGTAGTTCTTCACGTTGCCATCTATGACTGCACAAGTGAACGTTCCAGTGTTGTAATCCTTTCCAGACACAGTTAAGTAGCTGAGGGTAGTCTTTTCGTTGATGTGGAACGTTTTGCCTTCCATATAGGGCTTGTTGTTCACTGTCCACATGATGTAAACATACTCCATATTAGAACTGCTGACCTCACACAACAGGGAGACCATCTCTGAGGCTTTGACCTCCTTCTCAGGTTTGTAGAAGAGAATAGAAGGTTTGCCTAAATAATACAAGAGCAATAGAAAATGAATAGATGCACAAAAGAATATTTATGTATTTCATAGGAATGGCACTTTCAGTTGAACTAATGAGAATATTGGACTTTAGGGCAGCAGAACTTACCTCCATTCTTCACCTTAATATTTTGTGAGAGTGGTGTTTGTCCCCTTTGAGTAGAGCATTTCACTTCTGACCCCGAAAACCATTCAGACAGTTCGAGGGTCAAAGTGCTGTTCTTAGTAAATGGTGGTGTTGTCTGTTTGCCATCGACGGTTTTATGATTGCCACGTGCTTCTCCTCCAAATGTCCATGACACGACTGCTTGTTTCACTTCAGATTCATTATCACCATTTATGACACAGCTGATTATTGCTTTTTTATGCAAAAAAATATCCCTTGCTTGTGGTCGATTGATCTTTAAT
>JAVGWO010000191.1:0-13785 GCA_034509495.1 Acestrorhynchus altus | reverse complement strand
TCAGATATCATTTTCAGTGATAAGAAATTCAGTATGATTCAGTATCTTTGTGATGGAAGCAATTACAATCAAGATGTTTAGATTTCAGGAAAAAATGATATAAAATACCTGATTAAAATCTTACTGATTTTACGTTGTGAGCAGATACTATTTGTGCATGACGGTATCAGACATCAGCATTTGTCCACAGTTCTTATTTATAGGGGTGTTTTCGTGCCGACTATTCGTTGTGCTCTGTCCCGCGTGTTATTGGTTACCGCTTGCCTCCACACGCTTGCCATTGGTCAGGATTCCAGCGTTCTCTCCACAGTTTACTGCAGTGTTTTATGTCAGACCACAATGCTTTGCGGCGGAGACGCTTTCTGTATAACTATAGCAACGATTGCGACAGTCGAAAACAAACCAACATCAGCGACGTTCGTAATGCCTGAAATGACACCGATATCGAAGTGAAATCAAACAAACAAACAAACAAATAAATAAAGTCAGATACATAAGTCGGGACATAACTGGAGAAAAATAAAAGTTGAATTTGTATTAATTAAATGACAAAGTGATGAAAGACGAGCAGCTCTCCAGATCTACATTTATACTACAGTCTCCAGAGTAAAAGATCAGCGCTCACAGCAGGAGTTTACAACACCAAGCACAGCTCCTTTCAGGTAATCAGTTTGGTTTATCCTCGTTGGAGGATTTTCTTTTCACCATCATACACTGAAAAATACAGCCTCTGTAAAGGTAAAAGTAGGAAGATCAGTCAAATAGACACAATCAAACTGTCATGCACACATTTAAGAGCAAGAGTCCTGGCATCTATACAATTATTTATGGTTGTCATGATTACACTGCGCAAACATTCCTGGTGTAATAAATACTGAAAAAAGTAAATACACACCTGAACACACACCTCATTAATATTTTGTAACTATGTCCTCCCTCTAGCCTTCACTATCTCCTACCATTTTTATTTCCATTCCATTTTATTACCATTTTATTCATTTGGTGCAATAAACAAAGTGCAATAATAACAATGCAATACACAGTTTCAAGTGCAATAACAATAATAATGTGCAAAACCCCGTTCTACTGGACTGTTTTTCTCTTTTTGCTCATACTCTATTTATATATATTGTACATTGTAATATAGTCTCTATATTATATATTCTTTATATTTATATAGTGTTTCTTTACTAAATTATCTCGTTCTACCTTTCTGTACTGTACTTATATTGCGGCTGGAACCTTAATTTTCCTGAGGGAACCCTCCCAAGGGATCAATAAAGTTCTATCCTATCCTATTTTCAGAACATATATAAAAGTCATCTGAAGGAACATCTTCTGCAGTCTTCCCTACTGGGCCATGGGACAGCTACTCTCCATACAGGAATTGGGTGGTGGATCATTCTCAGCACAGTGGTAACACTGATATGTTGTGTGTGGCATTGGTGGGAGTGCATCAAGCATAGTGGATTCTTTACACATGTTCACATCCAGAAATACTCAGACAGGATTCTCTGGCTGGGATTAAATAGTTTAATCTATTCCCAGCCCAGCCCAGCATACCTGAACCAGCTCACGAGAGCTGATTTGAATGTGCTGAACCAAAAAGAAAATGGTTGCAATTTAAGGGAAATAACTGAAACAGTGCAGGGTAGTGGGTTCATAGGACTGGGTTTGGAAAAAAACACTGGGCTAGTTGATGGCTAACCCTGATTGTTCTGTGCCTGATGCTTTGGCCATGTGACTGTCACTGCCATGCTGAGAATGTGCCACTTTAATTCCTGGTTGAGGATCGCATCTGCACAGAACCTGAGGATTGAAGTATACCATCATGAACAGATCAGCTGAACTAAGAAATGTGTTAACAGTTACACATTTTATATGCGGTAAAAATCTGAAACCGTACTAAACACGTCTATTGCTATTAGTCATGTTTCACCAACACCCACATAGACCAACACAAAAAGCAAGTATTTGTGAAAAGAAAATGAATTAGTTTTATAAAACATTTTAATACATAAAAATCCATAAATGTGGTGTGCATTTGCATTTCACAGGGACAAATGCATGCCAGACTTTCCAGGTTTTTAGTTGTAAAAAAAGTACAAAAATTATTTTAATTTCACAATTACTACTTTGCTACTTTGTGTTGATCTAGCAAATAAAATCCCAATAAATTGTATTTAGTTGTGTGGGTGTATCAGGAAAAAATGTGGAAAAGTTAATGGGTATGAATAATTTTTCAAGGCACTATAGCATTTAGCATTTAGTTCTAGATATAGCAGGAAGCAATGAATCAAGTCTGGTCATCATGCAATCAAACAATGGCCATTCAAGGCCAAAAGATCTGATTTAAATGGTTTAATGTTAATAGCACATACATTTCCATATATATATATATTTTTTTTTTATTTTATTTTTTTTTTTTCTGACTGGTACGGTGACATTTTACTGTATAATACATAGATAAATATTTGATTTTGTCAACAAGGAAATACTCATTTCATTGACCAATCTTCAGGTAAGGACTAAAGCGTACTTGAGTTGGAGTCCAACGCTGTGGTATTGGACAGCATTGCAATCATGTGAACTAAAAGACCAAGACAAAATGGGTCAAACAGAAACTGAGTGTTTTAATCCGCAGCTCTCAATAGCTTCATCAGACTAAATATACAACCAGTTTATAGCACCATAAAAACATGCTGATCATCTTGACTTCCTTTTTCAGTTACATATTACCAGGCTCATCAATGACAGTACATGAACCATTATGCTTGTGTTTAATCATTTCTTCCACACAGCTAATTCAGGTCATACAGCATTCAGCAGTACTAAATAGAGGATATAAACCCAAAAAAACCCCAAAAAAAAACAAACATTAAATCTGACTGTGAATCGTGTGTGTTTGGCTTCTATTTGTCAGAGATTTTGGACAGTTTCTATACAGTTAAAAAAAGACATTTTAAATAACACCTTCCCTTAAAACACCCTCCACAAAAGTATTGTTTTTAAAACAAATAAAAGCACTAACTCCAGGAAAATGTAAATTATATCTACTTGCTGAGAAGCATTGTCTAGTTGTTTTGCATTCAGTCTCTGACAGTCTTTCAGTCATTACAGTTAGTGTCATTTCTGACACTCAGATCATTTTGTTATTGACATTCACTCACAACACACCACTCTATCCTAAATGCATCTCCTGCCTACAAAAAAGGAAAAAAAAGACTAACATGTATCTGAAGTACTCAGTCACACACACAGAATATGGCCTTGAAGACAGGACTGAGCACCCGAGTATTTTTATTGACGCCTCTCCAGATTTTTTTTCACTCGCTGCGGTCCTTTGGTTCTTTGTATCTCATATGGATGTAGTCGAAGATATCCTTCTCACTGTCCACCAGCAACGGCTCTCCAGGCATGCCTTCAACACAGGTTAGTGTTATTAAAGAAAACTAAAGAAAAAAAGCCTCTGTACATGTTTATGGCAGTGTGCATGCTTTAATGAGCTCTGATTCCATTTTCTGAGCAAGAAGGGTTTAAATATAAAATCAACAAAATTACAAAACAATCTCAATATTACAGAATACTTCACCTGTACTGTTTAAAATACTGTTCTGTCTGTTCAAATGTACAACAGTGCTGTAAATGAGGACCAATTCTAAACCCTAGATCTGTTTTACAACAGTCAAGGCTCCATAAAGTGTATGCAGCCAATTCCTGAGAATTTTGCCTGTTTTCCCAGGACATGCTTCAGTACTATCTCTGAACTGCCTATCCCAACCAGACTCCTCTACATACTGGAAAACATATGACCTCAGGTTGCTATACAGGTCAGGCCTCATAATCTCCTTTGTCTGAACTGATATTAAAATGGTAAGAACCCAAAGCACAGGAAGGGAAGCAAGTGAGTATCCTTGAAAGACTGACAGCTTACTCTAGCCTGCCAGACAAGTCAGATCAACTAACAAACATGTAAGCTATACTGAGTAAGTTCCACACAGGCCCGAATAATTACAATGTTCTTGCTGATCAACTAATTGTGAGTCAGCCTCACTTTAAACCAGCCAATTGGAACAGAGCTCATCAAATTATTCATAAGCACATCCTAAAAAGAGGAAAGGCTTTTTCATTCTAGTGTCAAATCATATGGTTGTAAACTGATCATCATCTTTATCTACCCTAATTGAACTTGCATACATTTTATGGACACATATGAGAACAATTGAAAATAATGAATATATATATATATATAAGTTTTTGCTCATATCTTACCAGTGACACCTAGTGGGCGGATAGTGTACTCATTCAGGGTAAAGCCTTTCTCCAGAGCGTGGGTTCTCATATTCTTATTGAATATGTCACTCCCAGTGAAGTACAGTACACCACAATAAAACTGATCCTTGGGAATTAGTCTGGAAAGAGAACACAACTGACAATACTCAGTACAGACAGATTTGTTCAAATCTGTTGTAAATGTAATATACATTCATTTATCAGCTGAACTATTTATTAACATTGTTATTAAAAACATTGTTATTAAAAACAATGTGCTGATTGTAGTATATCTGCAAGTTAAGTTGCTTGGCAAAAATAACCTGGTAGTGATCTATATTGCTTAGTGAAAGACTGGTTTGTTGCGATTACAATTAATATTAAATACATTTTTTTATTGAACTTGTAGTAATAGGAAGAGGAGGGGTGGACAATATGACAATATTTTATAGAAATTGTGATCCATTTTATTATGGCAAGAAGACATCTTACATTTAAAAACACTGAATTCTCATTAGAATTAGAGTTCTCATTGCTGTTTAGAGAAAGTGCAACTTATTTTGAATATGAAATCACTACATACAGTATGGAAGAGGATTTTGTAAAAGATTTTTACTGACATACATTGTGTGCATGTCAAAATATTGATTTTCACATTACATAATATGTTTACAAGATCAGCAAACCCTAAATTGGAGCATATAACCACCCTATATTTTATCAGCTTTGAAGGCATTAAGCCTTATTTAAGATATATTTGTCCTATACAGTTGGAGTGTGTGAACAGTACACAGCAGTATAGAAAAAGTGATTACTGTGCACCTGATATCTATACGACGATGATCATGATCCTTTTCATCCTCCTCATCTTTATGCAGCTGACATACACCCTGAGGAAAGAGAAGGGACATTACAATATGAGAGCAGGCAAGACAGGGAAAAGAAAGAGACATTTAACAGTTCTCACCATAAACTTAGTGTCTCCTTTGGACAGAGTGTCGGTAATAAAGCCAATAGACTCCAGATGCTCTACGACTGCATGGAGAAGTTTTGGCTAGAGAAAAAAAAAATAAGAAAAAATTTATAGCAAATGAAAATGTACATCATCATCCCACACTGGTCACGTATATAGTCATTAAAGGAGCCATTTGATAAAAATGTATTAAATGTGATTTATCACACTTCAGATGCACTCTGACATGTTAGATATATGAAGCTTTCTTTAGGTTAGAACTGGAGGTTCTAACACACAGTAAGTCAAAGTCAAGTCAAAGTCAGCTTTGTCAATGCTGTAATGTGTACAAGACATACAGAGAAATGAAACTGTTTTTCTCTCAGGCCCAGGGCAGGAAGAGTGTAGAGCATCCTGACAGGCTGGTGGACGGAGGTGTCCCTCAGTCTGTTGGTTCTGGTTTGAAGACTCTGCAGTCTCCCTGATGGCAGCAGGCTGAAGGAGCTGTGGAGTGGGTGGGTATAATCACCAGCCACGCAGAGTGAGGCAGGTGCTGTGAATATCCTGGAGGGAGAGGGGTGCCAACGATTTTCTCAGCTGCACTCACAATGCGCTGGAGGGTCTTGCAGCAAGACGAGGTGCATGCGCCATACCACACAGTGACACAGCTGGTCAGGATGCTCTGAATGGACTGGATGCGAATTTGATGTGTTATATGACTAGTCGTTCAAAGCACTTTATAAGAATGGGCAGATCAGGGGGTTGCTGAACAGTGGGACAGTGTCAGCACCTGGTCACCAGGAGGTAGAGAGACTCTTCTGCTGGTGTGCTGTTGTCTGCTTTAAACCTGATCGTCTCGGTAAATACTAACCAAAATACTAATCTTGTTCAAAATGTACCCAGAACTTCATGTTTCACACAAAACTTTAAGGGGAACTCTCACTCCCTGAGCAGCACCAGTGGTGCATAGCTTCCAGACAAGCTAAACTCCTTTTATGCTCTTTTCGAAACAGATCACCACCCAACACAGCCCTGAGCAGCTTCCAGACAAGCTAAACTCCTTTTATGCTCTTTTCAAAGCAGATCACCACCCAACACAGCCCAGGGAGCTTCTGGATTTATAAATGTTTATGCATTTATACTTTGAAAATGTGATTGTGCAATGCTGTATCTGATTTTTTTTACATAACTATGACCAAATAATGCCAGAAAGGCACATTTCATTTTGTATGTTCTGCCATTTTGTGCAAGTATAAAAATAGAAATATATTTTTGAATTTGGTCCTCTTTGTTGACACTGATTTAAACATCAATAATAGGATGTTGATTAACTTAATTCTAAGAGTGTGTGTATGCTGGCAGGATCATACATTTCTTTCATAAAGTTAGACATATGATTATAGAAATAATCCAATTCCACGTGATGCATTTTTCTATGTCCAATAACAATTTAGATTTAAATCAATTAGACGGGACAATGATATGTGAATATAATGAACAAAATGCTTGGTCAGATAAGTGCTTACTTGTTTCTCAGACTGGGAAGTAAACTCTGGGTGGGTTAGCAGGATATCAATATCACCACTCGAGTCTGCTCCTGAAAATGAGGAAAAAGGTTATATCCAACACAAATACTGAACATGGAGGAGTTTTGGAGGAAAACTGTTTATTTGTGTGACATTGTCATTTTGCAAACCTCGTCTGTAGCTGCCACAGATGGTGCCAATGTACTCGGAGTCCAACTGCTCCAACTCTTGTAAAATCAGAGACTGCAACGTGCAAACACATTAATATAAAAACTTGGTCAGACTATATTAGGGCTGCCGAATTCTGGCCCTGGAGATCAACTACACTCTAGAGTTTAGATCAAAGACACCTGAAATTCCTGTTAGATTAGAGTTGGAGCTAAACTGTGTGGGGCAGTAGATTACCAGACCTACAAGCTTTACTAAGGAATAATCTCTCACCTCCATTTTCTGCATCTCTGTGCAGGGAATTCTCTTCTCAAATTCTTCAAAGTATCTTTAGGAACAGTCAGAAAAAACATACCACTCTTTAACTTGACTAACTACCAAAAAGTCTGGTTAAAATGAAACATCTTCATTAGAGACATGAGCACACTTACTTTAGGCCAAGTTGCTGATGGTGATTCAATTTTCTTTAGATCTGAAGAAGAGATGAATGAAAAGGCAATACAAGTTACAATCAGAACATGTACAAAAAATAACCCTTAGAGAAAAAGACCTTCCAAGGTTTTGACTCCTTCATCATAGAACTTTCTAGCAGCAGCCGGACTAACAACAGAACAGACATTATTACATTCAAATTACACAGAAATGCACCAAATAGATAAACTTTCCAGGGAAGGACAGTTATTAGAGCATATTAGAGCATTGCTGTGAGGATTTGTTTGCATTCAACAACGTTAGTGAAATCAGAATGTCAGAAGATCTCCACCCCACCAGAATCATTTTGAAATACAGTGAACCTGGACACTATTCACAGCAATTCACTTTTTGCACATAACATGACAGTTATTGGACAAAGAGCAATGAATGTAGTAATACAGCTGAGCTGTAGGGGGGAGCATTACACCAGCTGCTCTGAGTGAATGCAGTAAACGTGTCTGACTGTGCAGTGAAGAGCACTTCTACAATGTTATATGTTCCTTTTCATAACAGTTTTCACCCATTTTAATATACGTACAAATATATATATAGAATTTTAAATATCACTTTAACCTCAAAAATGATGCAATACATTTGCCTTGTGCTTCCCTCACAGAATGAAGCTAAAAATCCACCTTAAAACATGAGGGCAGCTGTGTTTATTTCCTTTCGGTTCATCCCTGTTATAAGCATAATCACAAATCTTCTTGTTCTTCAAAATTTAAGTGGCAAGCCACTGTGGCTAGTGGAAGAAAAATATAATTGGTCCTGGTCCTAACTAAAGACTGAGAACTGGAAATGTGGCAAAAATGCACAGAAGGTTTGTGTACATCACAATTGGCGGAGAAGGTACATTTTAAGGTACATCCATTTTAAAATCATTATGAATCAACTAGGTGTGACAGCCCTAGCTGCAACTGAAGACCTTTGGTGAAAAACTCATACTTTCTTTGAGGGACTTCAGAGTTTCTTGCCTCTCTTGGTCAGACATCTGAGTGTGTCCAGCAGGTACAGACGGGTCAGGCGTATTCCTCCTTCTCTCCTCTGCCTCTCTTCGCCACTGCTCTTTTCTTTCCTCCAGACTTAAAGGGAGAGAGGAAAAGAGACGCAAAAATAAAAATTCAACAATTACTGATATGAACACAAAGACAAAGACAAGGATGCTTATGGCCTTACATTTCACTCTCAATCAAAATGCATCTCTTATATTCCATGTTAACATTTGATATGATCACTCACTACTGTGGCACACGACCCTTGACTGCGCTTGGTGGCTTCTTGTTGTGCAGGTCCTGTAGAGACTGAGAGCGTCTCAGTGCAGTCTATTTTGCTGCGCGTGCATTGTGGCTCACAAAGTCCACAAAGTGTCCCCTAACCTCCATCTACATAAGCACAAATCACAATGCCACAACATTTTGATCATACTGCAGTCACAAAAATGAATAACAGTCATATTAAACTTTAGTCTTGTCAAAGTTTCAAAAGGTCAGATATGACTGTAAAATGTCTATATACAAACCGCTTCATTTTTCAGTTTCATATGTACATTACATATACCGTACGTCCTTTTTGGACTATTTAAAACATTTCATTGATAAAAATGTGTATTTTGGAGTTAACCCAATAAAATTATTACCAATATCATCAAGAATCGCTATTAACAAACTAAACATTTCTGCTAAAAAAATAACACTAACACAATACCTCTGGATCTGAGTTTGTTGTTTGAGGTTTTTGACCATTTTCAGAGGGTGAAGCTGGCGTTGAAAGAGGCCGATGAGCTTGAGGTCTACCGCCAGCACCACAGACAGAGTGGGCTCTAAGGAAGTTCTTGCATTCTGGCCTTTTTGGAGGGCTTTTCTCCTTCAGAGTGATGTACAGAAAAAGAGATCAAGAATTTAAGTACACATGTGCATAATTGTGTAATCTTCTTGGTCTAGTGGCCAAATGTGATATGAAACTTGGCCCACTTCCTATCATTAATCAATTCCATCCATCCATAGGTCTTCTTCGCTATATGTGTGTGTGTGTGTGTGTGTGTGTGTGTGTGTGTATGTGTGTGTGTGTGTGTGTGTGTGTGTGTGTGTGTGTGTGTGTGTGTGTGTGTTTTGTATAGCAGTTGACTGTTGAAATAATCACTGGGATCAAACAAAACCACAGTCCTTCTGATCTTGGCAAACCAGTTATTTAACTATGACTGAATTAAGACTATCATACTAAATAATGACTGAATAATGACTATCAATAATAATGAATAAAGATTGAATAATGACTGTCTATAATACTGAATAATGACTTCTAAAATACTGAATAATTGTATTGATGTTTTCCATGGGAGATTAAGATTATTAATTGTATTGTAGACAAAGAGTACTCCTTGTAAAATACAACTTTTAGAAATGTTTAGTCTAAGTGGGAATATTAGCAGTAATCTGATTCAGGTGCCTTCACTTAATACAGTATAGTTTAGTATTGTATAATACATTACAGTCCAGTATAGTGTAATATTGTATAAGACAGTACAGCACAGTGTAGTATTGTATAAAACAGTACAATACAATAATAAGTACAGTGGCAGAACCGATCTGCCTGTCAGTCTCACGCTCCCTCTCACCCCCACTCGTGAACAAGACCCCAAGAAACTTAAACTCCTCCACTTGGGGCAGGACAGCTCCACCGATCTGGAGAGGGCAAGCCACCCTCTTCTGGTCGAGAACCATGGCCTCAGATTTGGAGGTGCTGATTTGCATCCCAGCCGCTTCACACTTGGCTACGAACCACTCCAGTGCCTGCTGAAGGTCCTGGGTCAAAGAAGCCAACAGGACAGCAAAAAGCAGAGATGATATCCTGTGGTTCCCAAATCGGACTCCCTCCGGCCGCTGGCTGCGCCTAGAAATTCTGTCCATGAAGATTATGAACAGAACCAGTGACAAAGGGCAGCCCTGCCGGAGTTCTACATGCACCGGGAAGAAGCCCGATTTACTGCCGGCAATGCAAACCAAGCTCCTGCTCCAGTCGTACAAAGACCTGACAGCCCTTAACAGAGGGCCCCGGACCCTATATTCCCGGAGCACCCCCCACAGAATACCTCGAGGGACACGGTCGAATGCCTTCTCCAAATCCACAAAACACATGTAAATTGGTTGGGCAAACTCCCTTGAACCCTTGAGCATCCTCTGGAGGGTGTAGAGCTGGTCCAGTGTTCCTCGGCCAGGACAAAATCCACATTGTTCCTCTTGAATCCAAGGTTCGACTAACGACCGAATTTGTCTCTCCAGTACCCTGGCGTAGACTTTCGCAGGGAGGCTGAGGAGTGTGATCCCCTATAGATGGAACACACTCTCCGGTCCCCTTTTTTAAACAGGGGAACCACCACCCCAGTCTGCCACTCCAGGTGCACTGTCGCCGCCTGCCACACGATGTTGCAGAGGCGTGTCAACCAAGACAGCCCAACAGCATCTAGATGCGTGAGATATTCTGGGCGGATCTCATCCACCCCCGGGGCCCCACCACTGAGGAGCTTGCAGACCACCTCAATGACTTCGGACTGGGGGATGCACGAGTCCACCTCAGAGTCCTCAGCTTCTTCATTGGAAGACGTGACGGTGGGATTGAGGAGATCCTCAAAGTATTCCTTCCATCGCCTAATGAAATCCCTGGTCAAGGTCAACAGCTCCCCACCCGCACAGTAAACAGTGTTGACAGTGTTCTCCAAGACCTCCCCAAACTCCTCCCAGCTCCTGGTTTTTGCCTCCTTAACTGCCCCAGCTGCAGTATGCTTAGCCTCCCAGTACCTGTCAGCTGCGTTGGAAGACCCAGAGGCCAACATGGCCCAATAGGTCTTCTTCTTCAGCTTGACGACATCCCTTACTTCCAGTGTCCACATACAGTACGGTGTAGTATTGTATAATACAGTACAGTGTAGTATTGAATAATACAGTATAGTACAGTACAGGAGGCTGTGATGTCATACCATTGTGATCTTCTCAGTGACATTACAGGAAGCATTCTTTCTGAAGCAGGCTGTGATGTCATACCCATGTGACCTTATCAATGACCTCACATATCTATATAAACAGGCCATTTTCACCTCATTGCAGGGTTATTCCCTAAAGAGAATAGTCCTTATTGAGGTTTGTTTATTGATGACTACTGCATAGGTTGTCAGAAGAGCTTATTGATATATTCGTATTTTCTCAAGCCGAGAAGTAGCTTTTACATCTGATAGTATTTGTACAAGGTAAGAACCATTTATTTGTGTGATTGTCTTACCTCACAGGTAGGGTGAAAGTTTGGATACCCCACAGGTAGGTCAAAAGTTTGGCAACCCCACTACAGTGTTACGGTAATAGTGTCAGGGGCTTCGCTGTTGTTAATCTTTAGTGCGGCCTACAGGAACTGTGTTTTTACCGCTTTTGCTCTCTAAGGCCATCATAAACACCACATGCTGGTGTATGATGGTAAATGTCGGACTGTCCCAGTATAAGGTGCTGTGGTCTGAGAAGTCCTGCCCTGGTGGACAGAGCAGTAAGCATCTATTATGAAAAGAGTTGCTTACTGATACTCACATAGCTTGGCAGACATGTTTACCTATATAGCCTTATTATTTAGAACGGATTGTTTATCATACAAGACAAGGACCACTTATAATTGTACACTAAAACAACCCATCATTAGATGTATGTCATTTACTTTGCGTTGTGCATTTATGATATGTGCAGTTTTAGATCTTCAACCAGCCATTAGGGGTGTAGTTTGTGCACTTCTGGTGCCGGTCTCAAGCCCAGATAAATGGTGAGGGTTGCGTCAGGAAGGGCATCCGGCGTAAAACTTGTGCCAAAACTTTAATGCAGATCATAAATATGATGATCCGCTGTGGCGATCCCTAAAGGGAGCAGCCGAAAGAAGAAGAAGAAGAAGAAGAAGAAGAAGAAGAAGTAGTATTGTATAATACAGTACAGTGTAGTATTGTATAATACAGTACAGTGTAGTATTGTATAATACAGTACAGTGTAATATAGTATAATACAGTATAGTGTAGTATTGTATAATACAGTACAGTGTAGTATTGTATAATACAGTACAGTGTAATATTGTATAATACAGTACAGTGTAGTATTGTATAATACAGTACAGTGTAATATAGTATAATACAGTATAATTAATATTAGTATAATTAATGGTCAGACTGATGATAACGACAATATTAAATTTAAGGAATCCACTCTTTAAAACCTTTAAACGTGTCGTTGTCCATACCGTTTCATTATTAGATGTGGGCTGAACTGTAAATTAGCGCTTTCATTCATCCCTAATTTCCATCCAAAATCGGGGACGAAAGCGCGAGTGCGCGTGCGCGGCGAGCGTCCTGCCCTGTCCGCCTGTTTCTCCTTCAGCGCGTCCTCCTCTCTCAGTCCGTCCGGCCAGCAGCCTCGGAGCCCGATCAGCGGTAAGAGCCTCGTGTGTGGCAGCCCTGCGGGTCAGCCGTGCCTGGACGGAGGTCGTGTTTGACCACGAATCGCACAGACAGACAGAGTTAGACTGAGGCCGCACTAATGTAACCGCGCTCACGGCTCTGTGGCACACTTCAGCTCTGCGCGGTCCGGACCGCTCTGTCCTCGTGTTTTCAGGTCTGCTGGTGGCGGCCGTGTTGCGGTCAGACGCTTTCTGGTGTAGTTGTACAGAAGACCTCGCTGCTGGTGTGAAACAGAAAGGTCATGTATGGCCTGTGCAGTGCAGCTCGTCCCAAACGTGCAGGCGTGGGAATCTCGTTTAACGCTTGCACATGTGAGTTCATTTCCACGAACGTAACGGTGGGAATGTTCATGTGCAGCCTCCGGTAACGCCACCGTTTTTCTGATGTAACGCAGAGCAGTTAGATAATCCTGCTCGGCTGCTGTGTGCGGACAGGACTGGGCCTCATTACAGTCCTACAGTCCTAAATAACTGCTTCTAATAGTTGTGGGGAATTGAAAAATGAATCTTCCAGGCGTTACAGGGTATTTTATCCTTCTGTTTTATTTTATTTAGTGGTTATTTGGGCGTGTGTGCGTGCGGGCGCGCGCGCGCTGGAGTCATGCGCAGTGACAGTGGGCTGTTACAGAAAGACACCACAGCTCCTTTGTTTTGCTAAAAGAAATGACACATGATATGATTCTGGTCTGAAACACGATGAAGCAGTGATTTGTGTGGTGATTGATCAGAATCAGCTTTTGATTTTGCTGCATTTGCTGTTTATTCTGAAGGCATGCCTGTCCCCCAGAAGAGGTAAATATTGTAGGCTTTAGTGTTTTGTGTTGTGGTTGAAGTTGTCTAGAATTGAACCCATAGCGCCATCTGTGTGTCATCAGATATCATTTTCAGTGATAAGAAATTCAGTATGATTCAGTATCT
>JAVGWO010000190.1:0-13805 GCA_034509495.1 Acestrorhynchus altus | reverse complement strand
AGTGAGCAGCTTTAGGATGCTTAGAATGTAAATGTGTCAGAATGCAATGTATCTCTGACAGGAGCACAATCATTACTAAAAATTATGGGTTTTTCCTCAGAGTAAGAAATGTAAGAACAATGACGTTATTAGTAAACATGGAGGTATGTTTTTTCTTTCCCTCAGTGCATGTGATTTGACACTTTAATTTTAGGAAGCTCCTAACATAATATTACTTAGTGCTTTAAAATGCTCGTATACATTTTTGCATGTTAAAAATGTAAATCTCTCAGAAAACATTTTTTATGAGTTTTGTATCACTGATAGAAACACAAAAATGTAACTATTTCATGTTACTATATGTTTATTTTATATACCTAATGATGTTGAAGTGATTAATGTAAGAAAGCTTTTCACATAGTAATACTCTTTTTTGCTATTAAATGTGCTGAAAACACTTTTGAATATCTTTGTCATGTTAAGCATTTAAATAACCCAGAAAGCAACTGTTTTTGAGCATGCGTTTTGGATCACTGACAGAAACATTAAACACTAACTTCCTCATACCTTTATTTCATGTTCTTGAAGTGATTCTTTAATGTAAGAAAGCGTTTCACATTAATATTCTCTGATTTGCTTTCACATGTGCTTATAACGCGTTCTATTGCATGTCTGAGATATATATCTCTCTGACAGGAAGTCTATGTGTTGATAAGTTCTGTACCACTTACAGATGCTCAAAGATTTAAGTATTTGTTGCTGAACAGTGTTTATTTCTTTCTTTTCAGGAGCCTGATGTAGGGCATTTGCATAAAACATGCCAACTTTCTTGACCCCCTTTAGGTTGTGTGTGTATGCTCACTGTCTCCTTGTGTGTGTGTGTGTAAAACTGTAAATTTGTTTTGCCTGTATTGGCTATATGTTTTTGTCATGTGTCTATACTGAAGAAAGAGATAAGTTGGGGATGAGAATAGAAAATTTAAAGGATATTCTAATAAACACATATGTTTTCAAGGGACTTGATATAGAGTAATTAAAAGAGAAGGACATTGATAGCTAAATAAATGAGAGAATAAATGAAATAAAACTTGTATAAAAGACTATATAAAAGTAATAATAATAATTCCATGAGCCCTTACATATGTGTATATGTATATTAATATAAATAAATGAATTAATAAATAAATAATAAATAAATAAATAAAAAGGAGAAAGGGGGTCATTGAGTTTGGTGTGAAGAACCTAAGAAGATGTTAATGTGCACAAGCATGGATAAATAAAAATGAACATGAATAAATGATTAAAATGTTTGGTTGTTATTGGAGTTGCATTGGAGTTTTTATGTTGACAAATGTTACTAAATATTTGATGGTTGTCTTATCCACAAATTCTTTACCTATAAATGTATGTACACTTATTTGTAGTCATTATTGTTGATTCACATTTGGTTTTCATACATTTAATCTGAGGTTAAACATACTCAATTTTCTTTAAAAAAAAAAAAAAATAAACAAAAAAAACTGCCAACAGATTGATCAGTAACTACATTTAATTTATTGATGAAATATACAGATTGGGGGAAAATTTGGTTTGAATTAAACATGTGAGTTACCTTGTTTGTGTATGATTTTTTTCAATTAGTTATATTTGTTATATAGTTATATAGTTGTGACTTCTTGGTCAGAGTTGAATTTTCATAAAGCATATCATTTTAGGCATTCTATAGAATTTAGCTTTCTTTTACATGTTAGCACAAAACTGCTATTTCTTTTCAGGTTCCTCTGATGTTGGGAAATTCATCTGACTGTGGTAAATAGTGGTTAATAAACACCAATACACATAAACATAAAACCAAAAAGAATAGAAAACTAATCTAATTTTGAGTATTTTAAGGAAGCCATTGCAATGTCAAAAAAGGAAAACAAAATATTGCAAAATATTATACCAATTGAAATTGTACAGAAAAATAATCCATTAGTCAACGGTATTGCAAAGATATCAGATAAATGGAACAAGCACTGGCCAGACATTGCCCAGAAGAAAGGGAAGAAAGGAGAAAAAAAACAAAAGGAAAAGAGACAAGAGGAGCTTGACATTCTTCAATTATTCGAAAATGAGTTGCAGAAACTAATAGCCACAAATGAAAAGAGAGTTAAAGGTGAAAAAGAAATGGGAAAAAATGCAAAGGAAATAGAAATCTAATGGCAGAAATCAACGCACCTTTCTCACATACCTCCACCTTATGAGAAGGAAGGTGAGTTTTAAAGAAGTCTCAGCTCCTGGTGATCAGTCAGGAAGGGAGTTATCAAATTAAAGATGAAGTGGACCGAATAATAGAAGTGGGCTAAGCAGAAACAACTATAAAAATGTATTCAAGTTCTAGAAGCAAGAATAAGGGAACTAAAAAAGGACTGAGGATGAGGAAGATGGAACATGAAGATGACGAGGCTGAAAGTGATCAGGAGGAGATCATGGGTGGATATGACCCTGACTGTTGGCTAGAGCTGAAAAGAAAGCAGAGAAATTCCTTCAAACGATCTGAGCGATTTAAGTGCAATTTACAAGGGTTCGATTGCAAGGGCAAACAGTAAAGGTGAAAGGGGGCAACCCTGTCTGGTTCCATGGTATAAACAGAAATATTCCGAATGATTACTATTGGTCTGTATGCTGGCCTTTGGAGATGCATACAGCAGCTTAATCCAGGAAATGAATTTATTTTTGAAACCGAATTTATGTAGCACCCTAAATAAGTAGTCCCACTTGATCCGGTAGAAGGCCTTCTCGGCATCGAGTGAGATTACAACCTCAGGTAAAGTGAGGGAGTGATTGGAATAAATCACATTGAGGAGCGAGCAAACATTAAAGAAAAGTTGTCGACCCTTAATAAACCCATTCTGGTCCTCTGGTATTATGTCTGGGAGTATATTTTTCAAACGCTGAGCAATGGCTTTAGCCAAAATTTTTGCATCAACATTTAGCAAAAAGAGAGGTTTATATGAGGAGCAAGACAGATGATCTTTACCCTTTTTTAAAAGCAAAAATATGGAAGCTTGAGGCATGGTTGGGGGTAGATCACCCATAGCTATTGCCTCTTCATATACAGCCAAAAGTAGGGGGACCAGCTTGTCTATAAACTTTTTTTTTTGTTTTAAACGTTTTATTTAGGACAATGGTAAACATACAACAATTCACATACATAATACAAAATATAGTATATTAATATTAGTAATATAAATAGTAAGGAAATATACCTTATACAATATAACAATATACCACTGCCCATTTTAACCAAATATCCAAAAAACATCCAAACAAACCAAAACAACCAAACAAAAACAGATAAGGGGTAAATAAAAATAAATAAATAAATAAGTAAAGGGGGTGCTAAAAACACTAAGTAAATAAAGTCTGCAAAATAAATAAATAAAAAAGGGGTAGATGGGTAAGAAAACAGTGATCAGGAAAAACCTTAAGTGACGCAACATCCACAGTAAGAGGAGCATGATCCGAAATAATTATTGGGTGATAATTGGAAGAGGTTAGTTTAGAGATAAAGGAACTATCCAGAAACCAATAATCAATACGAGAGTAGGTTGAGTGCGGATGAGAGTAGAAAGAGAATTCCTTAGCCCTGGGGTTAAGGAACCTCCAGGGGTCGACAATACCATATTTGGATGTAAACTCGTGGAATGTCTGTGACATAGAGGATCGAGGTACTGCAGGGGGATCTGACCTATCCAAAGCTGGGTCTATAGTACAATTTAGATCTCCTCCTAATATCAAAGAATGGGAATGCAAAGAGGGAATGGAACTGAATACTTTGTGTGTAAAATCTGGATCGTCAAAATTAGGGGCATAAATATTAACCAACAGCACAGGAATATTAAACAAAGTGCCTCGAACAATTAGATATCTGCTGTTAACATCTGCAATAACTTCATCTGATTTGAAGTGAATGCCCTTTTTGATTAGAATGGCTACACCTCTTGATCTAGAATTAAAATTTGAATGAAAAACCTCACCTATCCAGTGCACTCCCAACTTCAAATGATCACCAGTCTTAAGATGAGTCTCCTGTAGGAAAATAACCTCTGATTCCAAACGCTTTAAATGTGAAAAGACTTTTGAACGTTTAGTTGGATTATTCATACCCTTTAAATTCCAACTCAAAAATCTAACGGAGGTGCCATGGCTCACATTACTCCTGTAAGATTTAGCCACTTAAGATGTGGTAGGGTAACAAATAGTAAAATACAACCTTGACTGACTGAATGGGAAAGAAAAAGGGGAAAGGGGTTAAAACATAACACACATTCACACACACAAGCTGTCGTCTGAAAGAAAACATGAGGACTGCTGTTATGGCTCAAAACTGAGCCAAATTCACAAAGACCGTTCTCCTGATAACGCAGCATGGTTTAAACCGGCAGAGCCCTCTGGAGGGCCAACCTTCAACTTAGTAGAACTCGTATATCTTTCCTTCCATTAGCCCTACTGATGCAACTGCGCTTGAATCTCCATTGGGTTTACAGGAACTTGTGGCCTCTATTAACAGTATGCAGTCTAACAAGGCTCCAGGACCAGATGGGTTTCCGGTTGAATTCTTTAAGAAATTTAGAGAAAAGCTGGCTCCTCTGCTTTTATCAGTATTTAACGAATCACTTACAACTGGTTTACTACCCCCCACTCTAACTGAAGCCTTTATTTGTTTTCTTTTAAAAAAGGAGAAGGATCCTGTCCACTGCACTTCTTGTAGGCCTTTATCTCTTCTGAACGCAGATGTTAAAATCCTGGCAAAAGTACTGGCTCAGCATTTGGAAAAAGTTCTCCCGAACATTATCTCTCAGGACCAAAATGGTTTTATTAGGGGACGCCACTTGTTTTCTAACATTCGAACTTTATTCAATGTGATCTATGCCAAACATTCTCCTTCCATCCCGGAACTTGTCATTTCATTGGATGCTGAGAAGGCATTTGATCGGGTTGAGTGGAATTATATTTTTGAGGTTTTACGCAGATTTGGTTTTGGGGGGAAATTCATATCCTGGATTAAATTGTTATACACTTCTCCCCGAGCCAGTGTAATTACCAACGATGACCGATCTGAGTATTTTCCAATATTGTGAGGGACCAGACAAGGGTGTCCCTTGTCTCCCTTAATTTTTGCCCTGGTTATGGAACCCCTGTCCATTGCATTGAAATCTCTCCCAACTTTTCAAGGTATTTTTCGGGCCGGTTTGGAGTTGAAAATATCTCTTTACGCTGATGATCTTCTGCTGTATATGGGTGACCCATTGACCTCCCTTCCTCCAGTTCTAACACTTTTAACTAAATTTGGCTCATTTTCAGGTTTTAAAGTGAACCTGCAAAAAAGTGAGTGCTTCCTGGTGAACTCACTAGCAATTTCTCTTGATCAATCCGCAATCCCATTTAAATTCGCCCTTAACGGTTTCAGCTATTTAGGGATCCAGGTCTCACGTACTGTACCATCCCTTTTTCATGCCAATTTCGCTCCATTAATTAATAAACTTAAGCATGATTTGCAGAGTTGGAAGTCCACCATTATCGCTTATTGGTAAAATTAACATTGTAAAAATGAATGTGCTGCCCAGGTTTCTCTTTTTCTTTCAAACAATTCCTCTTTTCTTACCCAAACGATTTTTTAAAATGCTAGATCAACTCATTTGTACATTTATTTGGAATGGTAAAGTTCCCAGAGTAAGATATTCTGTTCTTCAAAGATTTGGTTCTGATGGAGGCCTGGCCCTTCCCAATTTAAGGTTTTATTACTGGTCAGCATACATACACAAAATTCTTTACTGGCAACATTCACCCGAACTGCTCTGGTGCAGATTGGAATCGAGATCCTGTTCTTCGTCCTCACTGCTTGCATTGCTTACGTCTCCCTTACCATTAAAGATTGCCAAATTTACAGATAACCCGCTGGTTCTTTCCACACTTCGAATTTGGGCCCAATTTCGATGTTATTTTAACTTAAAGTTACCCTCTCCAGCTATGCCCCTGCTAAATAACCATCTGTTCCCGCCAGCTCTGACTGATACAGCTTTTAATATGTGGCGAGACAGAGGTATATGTTCTTTCCAAGATCTTTACAAAGCTGGCACCTTTTGCAGTTTTCAGTAGTTAGTCTCAGATTTTGGCCTGTCGAGGAAACATATGTTTCGTTATTTTCAGGTTCGACACTGTGTATCCTCGCTTTTTCCAAGCTTCATCTCGCTTCCCGCCAAGACATTGTGTGATGATCTTTTGGCCATTGATTTATCTCAGAAATCTGTGATCTCAAAGATCTATACTCATCTATTGAGTACTGATGGGCACACATTGGACACATATAGAAAGGGTTGGGAGAGGGAACTTGGTACTACGTTTTCTGAACAATGGTGGGACGAGGCTACGGGCATCATTCGTTCCAGTGCACCATGTGCTAAACTTCAGTTAATACAGTTTAAGGTCATTCACAGAGTTCATCGTTCAAAGTGTCACTTATCAAAATTCCATCCAAATATCAGTGATGAATGTGATCGGTGTGGTACTTCCCCCTGCAACCTGAGCCATATGTATTTTTTTTGTTCCTCCCTTAGCAGATTCTGGACTGAATTTTTCAATACAGCGTCTAAAATATTCGGTGTTAATATTCCCCAGAATCCGCTCGTGGCTATATTTGGTTTTTCTAAAAATATCTCTGGGCTGTCCACAGTTCAACATGAGGTCTTGGCTTTCATGTCTTTACTAGCTAGGTGACCTATTCTCTTGCTATGGAAGTCCCCAACTCCTCCATCAATTTCTTCATGGTTTTAGGATGTGATTTACTTTTTAAAATTGGAAAAGATCAAATTTACAACAAAAGGTGACACGGCCGCATTCTACTGTAAATGGAATCCACTATTGTTATACATTGCGTCACTTAAGGTTTTTCCTGATGACTGACTGTTTTTTACCCCTTTTTATAAATTATTTATTTACTTTGCACACTTTACTTACTGCTATTTAGCACCCCCTTTATTTACTTATTTATTTATTTTTATTTATCCCTTATCTGTTTCTGTTTGGTTGTTTTTGTTTGTTGGTTTGTTTGTTTTGTAGATATTTGGTTAAAATGGGCAGTGGTATAATGTTATATTGTATAAGGTATATTTCCTTATTATTTACTTACTATATTTTGTATTATGTATGTGAACTGTTGTATATGTTTACCATTGTCCTAAATAAAATGTTTAAATAAATGTCAAAAAAAAAAAGAAAAAAGAAAAAAAGAACTCGTATATCTACATGAACTAGGAACAATAAAACAAAATCAAACAAACAAAACGGAGAAAAAAAACCCCGTACACATAGAAAACACCTGTAATAACAATGTAAGAAAATATAAACAGAACCCTTCTATATAAACAGATCCAATCAAGTGAGTGACTGACTCTCACATTTATGATGGATTTTGTATTAAAAAAGCAGTGCAAAAACAGCGAACACCCGTCTCACAAACAGATCACTTAACTAACCCGGCCACAAATACTCTGGCCTCCTCCGGAGATGTAAATTCGTGGTGCTTGCCTTGGTGAGTTATTCGAAGCCTGGCTGGATAGAACATACCAAAGCGCACTCCCTCCATGGCGCGTAGTTTTACACGCACATCATTGAAAGCGGCGTGGGCTTTAGCAACCTTAGCAGTGAAGACTGAGAGTCTCATGCCCGAGACTGTAACACACTGTTGTTGTCTGGCGCGTTTAAGAATCTCGACGCAGTCTTGGTAAGAGTGAAATCTTACAATGATGGGACGAGGAGAGTCGCCAGGCTTTGGTTTAGGAACGAGCGACCGATGTGCGCGGTCTATCACCGGAGGTTTCTCCAGTGTGAACGCTTCTTTCAGCAAGGCAGACACATTGGATGCGGTGACTGAAACGGCGTCATCCTCCGGAACTCCAATGATCCGGATGTTCTGGCGACGAGATCTGGATTCCAGATCGTCGCACTTTGCATCCAGTCTTTCAAACACCTTAGTGAGACGAATCACTTTAGCCTGCAGTTCTACCACATCGTCTGTGCACGTGGACAGAGAACGCTCCATGTCCGACACAGTAGTTTTTAAAGCGGCGCACTCAACTCGCACCGCTGTGATCTCCTGGATCAGTTCAGTTTTCAAATTCTGCAGTTCTGTTTTGAAAACTGACCGAATCTCCGCTACCACAGCACTGGCGATCTCTGTCTTCAGTGTAGACAGATCCACAGCCCCAATGGGGACATCTGTTGTCTCACCATGCTCAGGTGCGATTGAGGGCGAAGACTTGGCCTGCACAACAGTCCTGAGGAGAGATTGCGACGGTCCTGGTGTTTTACTTCTTTTTGGAGGCATTGTTTTAACAAACAATCCAAACAAACTTAAAACAACAAATAAAAGTACAAGTAAATAAACAGTTCGACTGTAAAGTGAGTTCTAGGATTTGGAATATAATTGCCACTCCTCGGAGCGCTCCGCAGACACGTCTACTCCATGCCAAACCGGAACCGGAAGTTGTCGTCTATAAACTTTTTATAGAATTCAACAGGAAAACCATCTGGGCCCGGAGCCCTGCTGGACTGCATAGCTTTAACTGACCCTACGATCTCTTCCAACTTTAATGGTTGGTTCAGATCCTCTGCTTTCAATGGCTCGACAGCAGGAAAAGTCAATTTAGGACAACAGGGATTGTACCTTATTTTTATGAATATTATTAGCATGGGCAGAGTAGGAAATAATTTGTCCCCGAAGGTAAGCTTTCACAGGGCGATGTACTGGTTTAGGTCACCAGATTTGAAGTGGTGTAAATTGGGCCTTGCTTTACTTACTTCCCATTTACAAAGTCAGATTTCACAGCATTCCACGAACCCTTAAGTAATTTCTATGCTTCATATATGGTTCCAATTCAGAAACCATTTTCAATTTAGCTCTCCATCCATGATGATTTTAAATAATCATGCATTTCCCCCAGCTTTGAGTGACCCTTATTTTAAGATTTGGCATGAGAAGGGTATTACCTCGTTTAAGGATCTGTTTAAAAATGGCATTTTTAGCAGCTGGCTTGTGATTTTGATCTGCCCCCCATCACATCTATTTAAGTATTTTCAAGCTAGACACTGTGCACTTTATTTCCCATAGATTCCCGACCCCTAGTGACTCAGCCATGGGATGAAATTATATCCCTGGATACTTCCCTAAAATCCAATATATCCAAAATATATTCATGCATAATGTTTTGGGACAGATAATCCCTAATCAATGTTAAGAAGGCCTGGGAGGATGAGCTGGGTATGGTCTTTACTGACGAATGGTGGGACAGGGCTGTAAATAAAATATGTTCTAGTGCACCCTTCAGCTAATTCAATTTAAGGTCCTGCACAGGGCGCACTGGTCTAAGAGTCGACTATCTAAGATCTATCCAAATTCTGTTCATGATCAATATGATAGATGCTCTGCCTCACCTTGTAACTTAAGCCATATGGTTTTTTTTTTGTCCTACTCTTCTCAAATTCTTCACATCTATATTAGCAAGACATATTCTTCTACTGTGGAAATCCTATAATTTAGTGCTTCTTACTAAATTATTTTTATCTATCTTTCTACTGTACTGATGCTGAATTCCATGCTGCTACTGGAAACTTAATTTCCCTGAAGGAACCCTACCTAAAGTTCTATTCTATTCTATTCTATTCTATTCTATTCTATTCTATTCTATTCTATTCTATTCTAAAGCACAAAGGGAAGAGGTGCCATGCTTAGAGAGCCCAAGATGTTGGTGGCTCAGTATAGCCAACAGAACATATTGAAGAGGAGATACGTGAAGATATATATCTGAAGAATCTGGTAGTAGAAAGAAAAGGGAAATGGCACAATTCCATAATTTGGAGTCATACCATAAATCATACTAGAATAGGAGCATAGGATTATTATTATTATTATAGGATGGTTTGCTACTGGAAAAATTTGGACCAGTGGAGCTTTGTTGATAGCAGCTCTCATATAGTTGAGTGTGATGTTTTGTTGCTGTACATGAATGTTGACATTTGCAAAGGCGAGATGGGTTGAAGTTGTAATGCCTGGTGATCAGTTTCAGATGCCACTACTACAGATGACTCACAAACACGAGTAAGTAGTAGATGGTGAATTAGTAGAAAATATCCATTCTGAATATTTAATTTTATTAAAAGCTTATAATTTATTCTTTATTATTTAATTATTTTTTTAATTATAATTTATTCTTTATTATTTATTATTCTAAATATCCCCTCCTTGAACTGCCACCTTACCATGGTGGAGGGGTTTGAGTGCCAGAATGATCCGAGGAGCTATGTTGCCCGGGGGTTAAATTTTTACCCCCTGTCAGGGTCTCCCATGGCAAACGGGTCCAAGGTGACGGGCCCGACCAAGAGCAGTTCGAAAACCCCAATGAAACATCAGAATAAAGGCCCCGCAACGTCGACCAGTACAGCGCAACTGGGGCCCCACCCTGGAGCCAGGCCTGGGGTTGGGGCTCGGGAGCGAGCGCCTGGTGGCCGGGTCTTTGCCCATGAGGCCCGGCCGGGCCCAGCCCAAAGAGGCAACGTGGGCCATTCCTCCTGTGGGCCCACCACCCACAGAGGAAACCATTGGGGTTGGGTGCCCTGTGGATTGGGTGGCGGTCGAGGGCGGGGTCCTCGGCGGCCCAATCCCTGGAAACAGCAGCTAGCTGTTGGGACGTGGAACGTCACCTCGCTGGGGGGGAAGGAGAATGACCTTGTGCGGGAGATCGAGAGGTACCGGCTAGAGATAGTCGGGCTCACTTCCACGCACAGCTTGGGCTCTGGAACCCAACTCCTCGAGAAGGGTTGGACCCTCCACTACTCTGGAGTTGCCCAGGGACAGAGACGCCGGGCTGGTGTGGGCTTGCTTATAGCTCCCCATCTCAGCTGTCTCGTGTTGGAGTTTACCCCAGTGAACGAGAGGGTCGCCTCTCTGCGCCTTCAGGTAGGAGCGAGGACTCTGACTGTAGTTTGTGCCTATGGGCCGAATGGCAGTGCAGAGTACCAGACCTTCTTGGGGTCCTTGGGGGGGTACTGGAAAGTGCCCCAACTGGGGACGCCGTTGTTCTGCTGGGGGACTTCAACGCCCACGTGGGCGACGACAGTGACACATGGAGAGGGGTGATTGGGAGGAACGGCCTCCCCGATCAGAACCCAAGCGGAGTTCTGTTGTTGGATTTCTGCACCAGTTACAGATTGTCCATAACGAACACCATGTTCGAGCATAGGGGCGTCCATAAGTGCACATGGCACCAGGACGCCCTAGGCTGGAGATCAATGATAGACTTTGTTATTGTCTCATCTGAGCTCCAGCCCTATGTCTTGGACACTCGGGTGAAGAGAGGGGCAGAGTTGTCAACCGATCACTACCTGGTGGTGAGTTGGATCCACTGGCAGAGGGGCAGGCGGGAGAGACCTGGCTGGCCGAAACGTATCCTGCAGGTCTGCTGGGAACGTCTGGCTGAGCCCCCTGTCAGGGAAACTTTCAACTCCCACCTCCGGGAGAGCTTCTCACAGCTACCTGGGGAGGCGGGGGACATTGAGTCTGAGTGGACCAGGTTCTCAACCTCCATTGCTCCTTCTTCAGGCCAGGACCTTCAGCATGCACTGGAGCGGTTCGTAGCTGAGTGTGAAGCGGCTGGGATGCGAATCAGCACCTCCAAATCTGAGGCCATGGTTCTCGACCGGAAAAGGGTGGCTTGCCCTCTCCAGATTGGTGGAGCTGTCCTGCCCCAAGTGGAGGAGTTTGAGTATCTCGGGGTCTTGTTCACGAGTGGGGGTGAGAGGGAGCGTGAGATTGACAGACGGATCGGTGCTGCCGCCGCAGTCATGCGGTCGGTGTACCGGTCCGTTGTGGTGAAGAAGGTTTACTCTCGATTTACTGGTCAATCTATGTTCCCACCCTCACCTATGGCCATGAACTGTGGGTAATGACCGAAAGGACCAGATCGCGGATACAAGCAGCCGAAATGAGTTTCCTCTGCAGGGTGGCCGGGCCCGGGTAGCCGAGGATCTCACACTATCTCTAAGGGAGCCTTAGAGATAGAGTGAGATCCTCAGCTACCCGGGAGGAGCTCAGAGTAGAGCCACTGCTCCTCTACATCGAGAGGAACCAGTTGAGGTGGCTCGGGCATCTGTTTCGGATGCCCCCTGGGCATCTCCCTGGGGGGGTGTTCCAGGCACGTCCTACCGGGAGGAGACCGCGGGGTAGACCCAGGACACGCTGGAGGGACTATGTCTCTCGGCTGGCCTGGGAACGCCTCGGGGTCCCTCCTGGGGAGCTGGCTGAAGTGTCGGGGGAGAGGGAAGTCTGGGCTTCCCTGCTTAGACTGCTGCCCCCGCGACCCGGCCCCAGATAAGCGGAAGAAGATGGATGGGTGGATAACTATAGAGTAGTGTGATAAATAGAGGAAAATGGAAAATATGACATATAACTTGTGAAAGTATGATTTGTTTTGTTTTTGTTTTTTAAAGGTTTCATATGTTTGGTTTCTTAGTACAATTTTCATATGAATTGTTCAAATTCTTTCTGTTTTATGGTTTTGGAGTACTTTCAAGTCTTCATTGTTTGATGGATCTCTTTGAAAGAAAGACTGCCAGGCAGGTTTTTAATGAGAATGTGGAACCCAACATAGCCAAAAATCTAATCTTTAGTATTCACTAGTGTTTTTGTAATAGTCCAATGATTGTGGAAAGAGCTCTCTTTGGTCTTTAGGACCATTTCCTACGTCCATTTTGTCTTTCCTGTGTACATTGCTCAGAGTAGCGTTCATTTTGCAGCTACTCGTCTCCTGATCCAGTGTGGTCTCCCATACTGCGATGCAAAGCTGACAGTTTCTCTGAGGTGTTCTCTAAGGTGTGATTTAAAGTCACAGTCTGACTCCCAAAAGCACTGCCCACAGTCTCAATCATCTCAGGAAGTTTAAAGCTTCCCACACCTCTCTTATATGTCATTCAGCAGTTGTGGCATGTTTAATGAGTTAATCTGCCAGAAAGCAACCCTGTGTGTTCATGAGTGCTTTATCATCGAAAGAAGCACAATAACGTCATTACTAGATTCTAACAATGCTCTGATAATGCTCTGAAAGCGTGTTTGAGCAGTTGTGGCATGTTTAGTGTGTTAATCTCCAAGAAAGCAACTCTATGTGTTCATGAGTTCTTTATCACTGACAGAAGCACAATAACGTCATTACTAGATTCTAATGTATGTTCTTTTCATTCTCTTACTGTCCATGAAGGAATTATTTAATGTAAGAAAGCTTTTAACTCAACATTGCTTCTCTGTACTTGACAATGCTCTGTAAACGCGATTGAGCATGTTTAATGAGTTAATCTCCCAGAAAGCAACTCTGTGTGTTCATGAGTTCTTTATCAGTGACAGAAGCACAATAACGTCATTACTAGATTCTAATGTATGTTCTTTTCATTCTCTTACTGTCCTTGAAGTAATTATATAATGTAAGAAAGCTTTTAACTCAACATTACTTCTCTGTACTTGACAATGCTCTGTAAACGCGATTGAGCAGTTGTGGCATGTTTAATAAATTAATCTCCAAGAAAGCAAGCCTGTGTGTTCATGAGTTCTTTATCACTGACAGAAGCACAATAACGTCATCACTAGATTTAATATATGTTCTTTTCATTCTCTTACTGTCAATGAAGTAATTATTTAATGTTAGAAAGCTTTTAACTCAACATTACTTCTCTGTACTGGACAATGCTCTGTAAACGCGATTGAGCATGTTTAATGAGTTAATCTCCCAGAAAGCAAC
>JAVGWO010000189.1:0-13876 GCA_034509495.1 Acestrorhynchus altus | reverse complement strand
GTGTGTGTGTGTGTGTGTGTGTGTGTGTGTGTGTGTGTGTGTGTGTGTTTCCAGTGGGTGTGTCTGGGTACAGAACATCATTATAAGTATTAGGCAGAACAGGAGTGACCAAAAAACTCCACCAAATTACAGCATAAAGCACCAGCAGCTCAACCTGAAACACCGCATTCAGAACATCACTGCTGTCAGCAAAACTGCACCTTTCAATGGAGGTCAACGTCAAACGTTACACAACAAGACAGTCGGACACACATAGTGTAAGGAGTGCCCCCCCCAATCACCCCACCCTGACATAAAAACAACAACAAAAGATCAGCAACAGAGGGGCTGCACAGCGTCAGTAAACGACAGTGAGAGGATGGTGGTGCGTAATGACGACCTGCGAGAAGCAAACATGGATCAATTTTGGAGATAAGAAGACGTAGAAGACCACACCGTACGAGACGGATGGTTGGTTATTGCTCCTATACAACCAGACACGCCTACAGCGGTTTGAGCTGAAAAACGAATCTTTGGTTCCAACTCAGAACAAACCTGTCAGGTTCGGGAAACTATTGTTGGGAAATTTGGTTCACGAAGCAGAACTGAGCCCGTTCCACGTTGTTGGAAAAAGCCTGTATAAAGAAATATCTGGACCTGTGACATCATTAGCCCCACCCCCTCCTGAAATGATGCTTATCATGTCTGGAGGTTACTCTGATCCTGAGACATGACGCATTTAAACAGCATGTATAAAACAGAGATCCGGAATCTCAAAATATTAGAATATTTTAATTTAATAACTCTATCAACTTTAAAGCATGAAAGCTTACAACACACACACACACGCTGGACTTTCCTCATTAAAACTGAATCCTGACTCTGTTTTTCTGCGAGTACTGAATGATTCTGGCAGCTCACATGCAGACTTTGTGACTATTCTAACCACAGGCGTTTACTCAGCTCAACAGGTCATATGTGTTCCTGCCCGCTATTCTGTACCAGCAGCCTGACTCACGCAGTAACACATAAATACCATTAAGGAGCACTGTGTATTCCAGTCATGTGACTCTACATAGTGACTTTAAGCCAGGCTTACAGCTGTGAAAACCATGTTTACAGTCATCTGCTGTTTGTGATGCATTTTTAATTTCTTAGGCTGAACCTGCGACTCATCGCACTCGTGCTGTTTCTGCAACGTGTCACTTTCATAACCTCAATATAATATATAAAAAATCGGAATCGTGGGTGGGTTTGACATGCTCGGCTGCGCATGTGACACGTGCACGGTCGCCTTGCCTTAACGTACATTGGTACAGTGAAATAATGATAATAGCATAATAATGCAATTACACCCTTAAAGCAGTTCACTCACAGCTCACTCACAGTAATGCGATCTCCTCCGCCGTTTCAAAAATGTTCCCACACCACAGCTGGAATGCGGCTTTTTGAATTTGTCCATTTTAATTCACTTTTCCTCAAGCCTTTGGGAAAATCGTATGACTGTCAGGAACATGCACAAGTGGAGTGACTTTGTATGAAGTTCATTAATTAATTTATTAATTAATACTGGAAAACCTCTGCAACCCAACCTCTATACGCAAGACCCGTCTGAAGAAACATCGTATGTGGAACCTTCTGAGCAGCAGGATCTGCAAGTGATTATTTTTACTGTAATTTACCACAACAAAAATGCACCCTCACCAAATCAGAAAGAGCTGCTTCCCCTTTTAAAATCCGACCGGCTGGTGTTCCCTGAACTCCTTTTACAAACTCTCTGAAAGGAGACCAATTTAGCAAGAAATCCCAAGAAAGCCACTGTGAATAAACATACAGAAAAGAGCCAGTACACCAGTATAACCCACCAATATAACCCACCAATATAACCCACCAGTAAAACCCACCAGTATAACCCACCAATATAACCCACCAGTAAAACCCACCAGTAAAACCCACCAATATAACCCACCAATATAACCCACCAGTAAAACCCACCAGTATAACCCCCTTGTTTATTTACTGGACCGAACAGTTTTTCAAGAAGCATTTTAACACAATCAAAAAAGAAATCTCTCATAATGTTTCATATATTTACACTATATGTCCAAAAGTTTGTGGACACCCCTTCTCACTCAGCATTCATCTACTTTAAGCTGCACCCATTGCTGACACAGATGTGCAAATGTACACACAGCTTGTCTAGTCCCTCATCGTGCTGCCCTACACAATGTAGGTACGCCTGTGGATATTCCTCCATCTAGGCAGGACTTCGAGGCGTTCAGAGGGTAGCTTTGCCCCATTGGCTCCTCAGCCAAGCAGAATCTCTTGTGCTGAGCAGGATGATTATCTTCTCTGGAATGATGGAGCTCCATCCAGTAATTTTGGCGTGAGGAAGGTGGTGATCATCCAACATTCTGAAATGGTTGCTGTTAAATGCAATCAAATTCTCGCTGCATTGGTCCAGAGTCTAGTAGAGAGCCTTTCCTGGACAGTAGAGATAATAAGCAGGTGTCCTGATACTTTTGCCCATGTAGTGAATATCTAATGCTTTATCAGTGGAATTAAAACTGTACGCTGTAAAGTTGCTGTGACGTTGCTGTAACGTTGATTATGAATGCATAACAACATCTCATACCTACAGAGTTTCCACAGAGGCTGTAATTAATGGTGTTTTGTTCATTTGTTGTTTCTTACGATTGTAAAACAAGCTCTTTCCAGAGCTCTGCCCTCAGTTTGCTGCTCACTCATTTGGAGAGTGTGTGTGCAGTGCAGTGTTGGGGGAGTGTTTTCAGTGTCCTGCGCTGGTTTCACTTCACGCAGCGCTGCAGCAGTGGGGGGTAGAGTCCGCGCGGGCTGCAGGGACTTTCCATGGTCACTCATGTGAGAGGCTTTTGAGGGCTGAAATGTGAAACCCCTTTGTGCGCTTGGCTTTATGACTGCAAACAGCCTAAATGCGGCTGAGCAATAACCATATATGAACAGGGTGAGGGATCTGCGTCACCCACGCAGCCAAATTCAGCAATTTATCGAAAGAATGTGACTGCAGGTCCTGTATGTCGATGAAGTCAACCGTGTGCATGTCCACTGCAGGACAGCAGAGCAGACCGACCCACTGATGTCTCCACAGCTGGGCCTGCAGTGCAGCAACAAGTGCTGTGATAAAGATGCACCGAATATCTGCTGAAACTGGGCGGCGTGTTCATTTGCGTGCTACACTGAAAGCTCTAAAACAGCATGTGCTGGAAAGCCCCTGCCTCATGTCTAAATGCGGCAGTAGGCGGCTTCTCTGCAGGGACGCCTGCTATTTACATCTATAGACTGTATGTCCTCAAACATTGTCTAAATCAGGAGCACGCTGAATTTTAAGTGTCGGGACACACAGCTATATCCAGGCTAAATCTGGAGACCTAAACATCTCCTGAGGCACGTCTCCAGGCCCAGTGTTGGGTCTGGAATGGCACAGAAACACAGCAGAAGTCAGTTTAGTCGATTTCAGGTCAAAAAGGTGTTTGTTCCATTCTTTTCCGGAGTCACATTCCGTGACGTGGACTCAATAATACAAGCCAAATATTCTCGATGACATCGTGCAGAAAATGTAGCCACAGAAGTTGTAGCTGGGCTTGTAGATCCTGCACACTGGCATGTTGCAGAAGTTGGTGTCCAGCTGCTCCCGAAAACGCTCAATCTGGTGACCTGTGGAGACCTTCCGTGAGCCGCCTGCCTAAAATGCCAGTTGAATGTCCTGGCACATATCACTGAGCTGGTAGTGTCCCTCGTATGCGACTCTCGTAGGCGATGCGACCATCACCCCAGCGTCTGGAGCAGTTGTAGCTCCACAGCAAAGGCATGATTGAAGAGGATCCCAAATTGATCATCCTTCTTCTCTCAGTCCAATGACGCACCTCCTCTCAGGTCTTCGAGTGGTACGTAGAGGAGTGTCTAACAGTGACTGATCTCTGACCATGAGGTACACTACCCAAAAGTAGCCTCTGTGAGCCTTTTACATATCTGATATAAGTTCATGCCATTCCGACGCCTACCTGGGTGCCTTGCATAACATATAAAGAATTGACGCAGCAGCTTGTGTGGAGATGAGGGCCTTCAGAAATCCGCAGGGAGATCTTTCCTCACCTTCAAAGTTTTAGAAGTCGCAGTGTTTAATGCTTCCCACCGTAAAAGTCCCCTCAAACACACTCAATCGTGTTGAGGTCCAGACTCTGTGGTGCTCAGACTGTTGTTCTGGGAACAGCAGCTTCAGAAGTTTGTCTTCTTGATCACCTCCACCTCCTTTCAAGTTTTTCAGATCTGAAGCAAGAGTGGATTTTCTCCTCTCATCAAAGATGAAGACGTAGCCGATGTTAATCTAATGCAGGGACGTATCGGGGTCTACACGGTCTCGCAGAAATCCCATTCGATCTGTATCTGCACCTTGAAAAAGTTGCACTACTCTGAGTTCCTGCTTTATCTGGACTGTGATCTCTGAAGAATGAAGAACATGTGCTTAAACGTGGTTCTGACTGGAACCACTGGACCGGGTGCACAGACGTGAGCACAGAACTGATTCCTGCTCAATGTTCACATATTTTAAAAATACAGACCTAAAACTGTCAATAAAGGAAATGAACAGTAGTAGTGAACTGTTGAACTGCTGCTTGAGTCTTAAAAAAAACAAACACGGTATTTATGAAAACACTGGACACTCACGCCATCTAGTGGAAGAGTGTCCAAAACATCAGGCAGGTTTGATGGGGTTTTCCTGCTATGCAGTGGTCAGTACCTTCAAGGATGCTCCAAGGAAGGACAACCTGGAGTCTAACTAGTGGTCTACTACTGGACACTATGGATGCTGCCAGTCACCCTCAGCATACCACACTGTCATCAGCCACCACACTCGAGGAGGAGCCTGTTGAGTGACAGACTGCTCCTTCCCAAGTGCAGGACCACTAGACTCAACTCTTTTGTCCCACACGCCATCAGACTGTACAGCTCCTCTCTGGGGAGGAGGAGGGGGAACAGGAGGACAGAGGATGGGAACGAGTAGGAACCAGTAACCTGCAACCCGACAAACACAACTGGACAGTTTAAAAGTGCAATAATAATGTGCAATACCGCCTCCTACAGGACTCTTCATTCATGCACTATTTATCTCTATTGTATAGTGTAATATAGTCTCTATATATCTATATCAAAACCTCTTCCCAAATTTGAAACATGGTGGTGGAGCATCATGGTTCTGAGGGATGGTTGTTTACAATCATTGACACTGTATTAGATTTAATATCATTGGTGCATGTTACTACACACTATCCAGCATTATGAAGTGTCTTAAAAACTGCTTCTTCATTATTATTATTACATATTATGTGTCGTGGATAATACAGTATGGTCAAATTCCCTAACTGCCAAAGTAACACTCTGAAGGAAGCTTAGGAAGAGATGTAAACCTCTGGAGTGGTTTTGGTGAAGACGTCTCTCCCTTCGATAATATTGGTAATCACGCTGTGTTTCAGCTCGGCATACTCCTCCTCAGTCAGCTCGATGGACTCCAGTTCGCCTGGCAGCGCTCTCGACACTGGGCCCGCTGAGCAACACCACCCACAACATACGATAACCAGTTATTATTATAAATATATAAAATGATCGTATAACCTAGTTATCTGAGCTCACTCAGGAACACGTTCGACGTACCTGGAGTCCACAGCGGAAAACCTCCCTTCCACTCCTCACCAAACTGAGTGATGAAACACTGCACTTTTAATACAAAAACACTTCATAGATTTAGAAAACCAGTCAACCAGAACGCCACGTACCCACCCCTACAGAGCAGGTGGCTGCTGAATGTGAAGAAGCAGGACCATGGGTTCCATCAGACAACCCTCAAGCCGTAGGTGTCAACATCTTACCAGGCTGAAGTGACTGAAATCTGACATGCTTTTTTTTTGGCTTAAAGCTTCAAATCCCATCAGATCATAATCACTTTCATATGTGGCCTCTAAACTGGGTTTAGGGCAGACCTGCAGAAATGCAGCGTTGGAGGCCAAAGACCACCTGGTGGCCAGTATGAAAAGAGGCCAAAATACTGGAAACCAAACTGAGCTAAAAAAATGGGCACAAGCACTATGATCTGAGAATCGCAGGTTCACGTTGACCCGAACGATGATTGTGAAACTATGACAAGAGACTAGCTCACCTTTCAAACCAGGCTTTGATACTTCTGGCCAGTGGCTCTTCTGGATACATTTGGTTCTCCCTCATGTAGCCTTGTGACACCCAAGAGTCTGTCTTTGTCCCCTCGCTGATTGACAGAACTGTCAAACAGACACTGCCATGTGTCCTGTTTGGGCATCAGGTTCATGTCCAACATCTGACCATAGATCATCCAACCTGTCTCACTATCACCATGAGAAAAGCCTCAGTGATGGCGCGCTACTGTAGCTAATGTGGGTTGAGGTGTAATGACCTTTTTGATCTCTCCAGCATCACCAGAACCTCCTCCAGCGCGGCCCGACTGGAAGCCTTTACAAACAGAGGTACGCCCAGCCGCCCAGGGTTTTAAACAGCTCCTCATTAGATCGTAGGTTTCCAGAACTTCAGAGTGGTAGCCTCCAGACACGCAGATGGTCAGGTACTTCAGGAGCAACACGTATGGCACCGTTCCATTCTCTGTAGCAACAAAGGCCAGAGAGACTTGGCCACAATGCTGCTGGTCCCAGCAGACAGCATTAACCGTATCATACCACTTCAGCGCCTGGTCTGGGTGAGCCTGAGCTTCCTCCACCGGAAGCACTCCAGTGGTGCATCATATCTCCCTCTAATTTGGACAACGTGACGGTCGCACCAAACGCTGGACGCTTTCGCGCTATTCCTGCTTTTTCTTTAACAAATCTGCTGCTCTTCTTAGCAGAACCGCAGCAAACACTGACCTGGGTGGACGTTCCTCTTTAAATGTGAAGTTTCTGTGCTTTGATCTTCCTTCAGACAGTCTGGTGTCTTTGTTGGAGCAGAAAAGCTGAACATTAGGGACCTTACTGCTTTGCAGACCAGCAGGAACGGGACGATAAGGGTGGAGCCCAAATAAAGTTTGGAGATATCTGACACAAGTCCTTGATTTTGTGAACACAAAAGATCCCATTGTGATGGACGAGCCTGATGTCTCTACCACTGCAATAAAACAGAAACGCGATTACAACGACACAATCAGGCTGTATGAGCAAAGGTGAAGCTGCAAGGAGCCTGTAAGAAGTGTCAATCGATAAATGATTCAAATGTAGACTGATATGGACACTATTTATGGATCTACACATTCATCATCATCATCATCATCATTTTTATTTATATAGTGCATGTAGTCCTGCATCATGCAGCTGTTCGCCAGTGGCATCACTGGCCGCTGAACGTCTGCAATTGTGACTGTTGGGTCACTCGTCTGTCGGTTCTCCCTCTCCAGAACCCCCATGTCACTGGTGCGTGTCGCCATGTACCCACTGCTGCTTACAGTGTACTGTGGTAATATCCGCACGACCGGTAAGATGCGCAATACGTTGAAAAGACCATCCCGCTTCCTGGAGCCCCACGATGCGACTCGATCTCTTCCAACACTGTGAATAGCTTTCAAACTCTTCTCCGAGGCATACTTCGCTTACAAAGGACGCTCCCAACACAACAGCACGAGTCAGAATTAAAGCAAGGGAGACTGGACGACCTTATAGTCAGTCAGAGCGGAAAGAAGACCCGCCCTCGTTTACGTCACATACACAGCCGAGCTCAATCACTAAATCATTCATTCCTTCTGGGTGCAACTATTAGGGGTTTCCAATGAAGTGGCCAGTGATGAAGAACATGTTGGATGTTTCCAATAAAGTGGCCAGTGATGAAGCACGTGGTGGGTGTTTCTGGCTTACATTGGCCAGAGATGAAGCACATGGTGGGTGTTTCCAATAAAGTGGCCAGTTCACCCTGCTGTCAATAGCTGATATAAACACAGATTAATGGTATAAACACAGATAAATTAAATGTATTAATGGTATAAACACAGATTGTGCGTATTAATGGTATAAAGAGCCCAGAAACTGCATTATAGGTATGTTTGCTGCAGTAGTTAGAGATTGTAAAGAAATCAGAGAGCATGCTCCTCGCTCGAAACCACAGCGCCCCCACAGTCCGGAGAGCAGCACTGCTGAATCAGAATCACACTGAATCAGAATCACACTGACTCAAAATCAGACTGAATCAGTAATCACACTGAATCATAATCACACTGAATCAGGAATCACACTGACTCAAAATCAGACTGATTCTGAATCACACTGACTCAAAATCAGACTGAATCAGAATGACACTGACTCAAAATCAGACTGAATCAGAATGACACTGATTCAGAATCACACTGACTCAGAATCAGACTGAATCAGAATCACACTGAATCATCTGATTCACAGCAGCTTTAAAGACTTTCAGGAGAAATTCCACCAAGAAAGTAAACAACTAGAATCCTGTCATAATTATCACCTTTATTCCCACTTCTCTGCCCTCTTAACCCGCAACCGAGCTGAACCTGAACGAGTTGAAGTGAACGGATCTGTGTTTACAGTCCCGGTGGGCGGGCCAAGGAGGCTAATGTCGCAGCTGTGCGTTTATTCTGCGACCAACCAGGAGACCCTGAGAGTGTTTGTTTGAGCTGGCTAAGTAGTGAGAGGAATGATTGGATAGTGAGAGGAGTAAGCTGTTAGTGAGAGGAGTGAGCTGTTAGTGAGACGAGTGAGCTGGGTTAGTGAGAGGGGTGAGTTGGTTTAGTGGGAGGAGTGATCTGTTAAGTGAGAGCAGTGAGCTGTTAGAGGAGTGAGCTGTTAGAGGAGTGAGCTGTTAGTGAGAGGAGTGAGCTGGTTTAGTGAGAGGAGTGAGCTGTTTAGTGAACTGATTGGGTGAGAGGAGTGAGCTGGTTAGGAGTGAATATGGAGAAGGACAGAAGATGGAAGGAGGCACTGAGGAGAAGATTGGACTCTAAAACAGGTTTCTGAAGCTCTGTTTAAACAACCTGACTCAGAGTTCAGCTGCTGATCAGACACTAACAGGGCTCAGACACTACCCAGGCACCTGACCGCGGATTGACAGGGCTCGGACGCTGATCTGACAGGGCTCGGACGCTGATCTGACAGGGCTCGGACGCTGATCTGACAGGGCTCGGACGCTGATCGGACAGGGCTCGGACGCTGATTCAAAGCGTCCATCCGGCCGATCTGACAGACTCAGACGCTGATCTGACAGGGCTCGGACGTTGACCTGACAGGGCTCGGACGTTGATCCGAAGCTCATCCAAAGCTGATCGGACAGGCCTCGGACGTTGACCGACAGGGCTCGGACGCTGATCCAAAGCCTTCATCCGGCCGATCTGACTGACCCAGACGCTGATCTGACAGGCTCGACGTTGACTCCGACAGGGCTCGGACGCTGATCCGAAGCTCATCCAAAGCTGATCGAGCGGGCCGAAGCCGATCTGATGGGGCCTGACCTGATCTGACGGGCCTGGACTCCGATCTGACGCTGATCTGACAGGGTCGACGCTAATCTGACACTTATGTGACAGGGGGCTCGGACGCTGAACTTGAGACCATGAAATACCATGGTAGCTGCCATAGCAACCACCTGGAACACCATAGAGACCTCCAGAAAACCCTAGCATTTGCCATAGCAAACTATCTGGAACACCAAGGAGACCTACTGAAACACCATAGCAGCTGCCATAGCAACCACCTGAATAGCAAGGACACCAGTAAATACAAAGAAGCTGCCAAAGAATAAAAGGGCTTATTCTGCACTTTAGCTTGCACACGTTACAGGGTCCATTCTCACACTTACATTTTATATCATTATTTTATTTTTTGGGTCCAACTGTGTTTGTGTGGATTCAGAAACTAAAAATCACATTATTCACTTTGACAACCACACACACATTTTGTTACAGTGTTGATAAAGTCATATATAATAATCATACTGATCACATTAATAATTCAGTGATGCTCATATCTCTCAGGATAGCAGGGAGGAAGTGAGGAGAAGAAAGAGAGTGAGACCGAACTCTTTCACTAAATACTACACTGAATGGAAAGGAGGAGGAAACACTGACAACACATTCAAACACATCCCACGCCTCTACTACAGGGTGAGTGACCTGTCCACCCCAACCTCAGTGGTTTAGGACATCATATCTGGTACTGAACACTTCATTCTGTTTTTTTGATGGTTCTGGGTCAATACTTTGCTACTCTCATTCCAAAATACTCCTGTAGTATTCTACCACAGTGTATTCAATCCTTTGTCCCGGAGGCACCCCTACCCATACGAGCTTCGTATGCTCCCAACACTATAATTAAGTCCTTTCATAGCTGCAGGGAGGGTGTTAAAGTAGGAAATCCACTAAAACGTGTAGGCAGGGATGCATCCAGGGCTGAGAAGTGCTGGATCTGTACCTTAAATGTGCCGGACTGATATAATACCAAAGATCTCAAAAGCAGGAACGCTCAGCTTTGATTACAACAGCTTCCAGCAGAGGATGAAGTTCTGCTGCAGAAACTAAGAGAAGAGTCTCGGGCCGTGTTTCTTCAGAGGAAAAGCCGAGAACTCCTCGACAACGAGGAATTACAAGTAAGGAAGTATTCTGGCAGCATTTTCTCCAAACTAAAGTTCTGTATGTATAGTAATTATGAATATTATTACACGCAGGTCTCCGATTTCAGAATTATTAGATTTGTTGATTCGTTTATAAATGATCTGGTGCATCATGAAGCATTTAGTCAGGGGTAAGACAACAGTTGTGACCAAACTGATCCCTGCTTCTACGTTTTTAGGAACTAATGATTGTCCAAATTGTAAAGTCGACTTTTGATCGTGATTTATAGTAACATTGTGGTTCAGTTCTACAGCTGAATATTGACCACAATGCAAATCATTTTTATCTGATTTTATCTTTAAAAAAGGCCAAAAGCACCTTCAGAACAATGTCTAATAAAGCATCTTTACATTTAGAATGACTGTTTTTAATCAGCTGACATTAGCAGTGTGATTTAGATGATTTACTGTGAGTGTGTGTATCTGCTTCCCCTCCCCAGAACCTGTGGTTTCTTCTTGATAAGCATCAGGTGCCTCCTACAACTGGCGATGAAGCCATGATAAGCTATGAGAGTTTCCTGAAGGTCGGAGAGAAAGCAGGCTCCAAGTGCAAGTGGGTGAAAAACAAATCTGTGAAACGATTGACTTCTGTTCTTAATTAACTATTCACCGTTGAGCTTCAATTTCTCCGCTTCCAAGCTCATTGTGATGCACTTCCTCCTCTCTCTCAGGCTGTTCTTCACCGCTGAGGTACGCTAAGCTGCTTCATTAGCCATCCATATGGACGCATTTCACTCATAGTTCTTAACTATGCCATGAGAAAAGGTACTGGCTCAGGTCCGGGTCTCTGTTCTAGAGTCAGAGATACTGTGAGCTCTGTTCGGAGCATGAGCTTGTATTTAAGTTTTGAAGTTTATAGTGATTCTTTATCTGTACGTTGTATTGAGTCGTCTGAGTTTTTTGACATAAAGAAACAGAAGAAATTCGCACACAGGCTGGATTTCAGTCTCCCAAACGGTGCCGTGGTCCAAGTGTTGCTCCATCACGAGAGGGTTTAAGGTTCAGTCTCTGTCGATTCCACAATTGGCCTGTCATGACAATTATGACCTCACTGACCTGTGACCTACTACTTTTTGACAAATTGAATATTGGCCATTGAGTTTACTTAAGGTATTAATATATTTATGATATTTAAATGTGTGTGTGTGTGTGTGTGTGTATATATATATATATATATATATATATATATATATATATATATATATATATATATATAGTTAGGTATATATAAGGATATAAATTAGAATGACTGTCATCTATCACAGCATATCTGGAACAATATCACCTTATTGATAAAGATAAATTAATTAAAAGATAATTAAACTCCACATATTTTTCCTGCCACTGTTTAAAAGCAAACGATGTGCAAAGAAGCATACTATAATACAACAATTATACTTATTCTCCTCAATTTTCCCATCTTTTCAGATCAAAAAGAAAGACAGACATATGAGACATTAATTTTAGCTTCCATTTAAAAAAGATAATATTAATAATATAAATGATCCTCTAATAAATGTCAATCTGCTCACAGTTATTAATACATTTCTTCTCGTCCATCAGTGTGGCTGCACCAGACGAGGATTGGTTTGAGCTGTATGACGTGGCGGGACAGGGGGCTATCTCCGATAGAGTTCGTACAAGCAAACGTCATCCACAAACGCCTGTCTCGCTGTCTTTGAACAAAACTACACCCGTAACCTCAGTCTCACAGTTTGGATAGTGTTTATACTGCCTTCTGCAGTCCACGTGACCTAACTATGCCTGTGTTTCTGTTTACTCACTTTAAGGATTTGGAGAACTACATTCTGAGCACTCCACTCTGCCCCAACTGATGGCCTGAGAAGTCCTTCACTTCTTTACGCTCAGCACTGCTGCACGCAAATTCTTCTCTCTCCGATCCTCTCTATTGAGGTTTGATTCCTACAGCAGATTATTTTCTATGTTTATGCACTCATTATATTTATTTCCTATAATATCATTACATTGAAAGCAATTCACACTTAACGAGTCAATAATGAACAAAGTGCCTTCTTTCTTTTCAGGGAAAATTAAAATTCAGGATATCTTGGCTTGTAGTTTCCTGGATGATTTGCTTGAGGTACAGTTTCTCCTAATAAAATGCTATATATGGGTATTTGTATCTGTTCGGGATATAAACAGAGCAGGATACGGCTGTATCATATATTCAGATATGATTTATTACCGTATTTAATTCCTGGTGAACCGTGTGAACAGTTTGTTCCGTTTGGCTCAATAGTGCCGTTTGGCACAAAAACCTGATTTTCGTCTTGTTCTGGTTACTGTGTGACTGTAACTGAATCCATTCTGAGGATAATATTAGAATTAAGTAACGAGACTCGTAATACGAACGTGGGCTTTAAGACCTAACGTTAGAACAAAGCTTGTTGTTCATTTAGTTCAACACACACCTCCAGTAGATGAGAGTAACAAATGAACCAATCAATGCAGACAGTGGGTTATTCAAAGGTAATTGGTCCGGCTGTCTGATCACGACAGAAGACAATAAGAACAGAACAATGCACAATGAGATGGAGTAAACAAACAAAAGCTGACTTGTTTCATTGATCTCGAACTGGTTTGCAGCTGAGAGACGAGGAGCTGTCCAAAGAGAGTCAAGAATCCAACTGGTTCTCTGCTCCTTCTGCCCTTCGTGTTTACGGTGAGCTGCCCAGTCAGTCATTCTACAATGACATCTACAGAAGTGATGAAAGCACTGAAGGTCTTTAATGGCTCTGTTTTGATCGAAACTCTAAAGGTGTTTATCTGTCGTATTTGTGTGCAGGTCAGTACCTCAACCTGGACAAGGATCATAATGGAATGCTGAGTAAAGAGGAACTGTCCCGTTACGGCACAGGAACGTTAACCAGCGTCTTTCTGGACCGAGTCTACCAAGAATGCCTGACCTACGATGGAGAAATGGTAAATCCTTTAGTACTAAATCCTTTAGTATTTAGGGTTATAATACTATAGAGTTATTAATCCTCATTTTCTAGGCTTCATAACTCTGATTGGCCAGAGAGAGGGGGCGGGGCTGATACTCAACCTGCATACAGACTCTGACTGATCAGATAGAGGGGGCGGGGCTGATGCTCAACCTGCATACAGACTCTGACTGATCAGATAGAGGGGGCGGGGCTGGTGCTCAACCTGCATACAGACTCTGACTGATCAGAGAGAGGGGGCGGGGCTGATGCTCAACCTGCATACA
>JAVGWO010000188.1:0-13876 GCA_034509495.1 Acestrorhynchus altus | reverse complement strand
TGTGTGTGTGTGTGTGTGTGTGTGTGTGTGTGTGTGTGAATAAATCAGGTCCAGTTTGGTTCCACTGTCTTAAGTGTGGTGTGAGTCTCTCAGCTTTAATGTCAGTGTCTTTGCACAAATCTGGGGAAGTAACTGGTCCTCATTCCTGGCAGAGACGAGGACTATTACTGACGGAGACACCGCTGTCTGTCCGTTTGTCCAGTGTGAGTTGGGGGACAGAACAGCTGGGGGATCAGCTGTTTATACACTGAGATGTTCTCCTCTAAACTTCATTTAAGGAGGGATTACAAACAGAAGAGAAGACAGTCCTTTATTAAGTCCTGCAGTTCAAAGGGACAGTAAGACACAGTGTTACAATATAAACACTGTAAATAATACAGTCAAATCAACAGATAAACATTGTACAGATTTATCTGCTACAGGTTGATTAATCAGGTGGTTACAGGTGTTTAAAAACGTTCTTCTAAAATAAGAACATAATTACAGAAAACAACTCATGATTATTACACACACACACACACACACACTCACACACACACAAACACACACAAACACACACACAGAGACACAGACACACACACACACCTGAACTGAACTGAATCAGGGGACTATTCTCACACACTCACACAGATCAGAAATGAACTGAATCAGGTGACTATTCTCTCTCTCACACACACACAAACACACACACACACACACACACACAGGTTTGTGGTCTCCAAGGGATGGTTGGCTATGGATCCAACAAAGCTCAAGGCAGTAGCCAAGTGGCCTTGACCAACGTCTCTTCGACATGTTCAGCGCTTCCTGGGTTTTGCAAATTTTTATTGCCAGATTGTCAGGGACTTTGGTTCGGTGGCTGCTCCTATGACCAAACTCACCTGCAAATGCCCCGGTCCACTCTGCTGGACTGATGCAGCCCAGGAAGCTTTTGACAAGTTGAAGGGAAGGCTTACATCAGCACCCATTCTCCGATCTCCCTGATCCCAACTTACCATTTGTGGTAGAGGTAGATGCCTCAGAAGTGGGAATAGGTGCTGTCCTCCCAGCATTCAAACATGACTAAGAGGTTGCACCCCTATGCCTATTTCTCTCACTGCCTGACCCCTGCTGAGTGAAATTATGGCATAGGGAATTGTGAACTCCGTCAAGTTGGCTCTGGAAGAGTTGCATCACTGGCTGGAAGGGGCCAAACACTCATTCTTGGTCTGGACAGACCACAAGAACTTAGCATATATCCAGGGCGCCAAGCAACTGAACCCCCGACAGGGTTGCTGGAATCCAAGATAGTGCTGTGCAAAATGGCTGCCTCCCAATAGCTCTGTGGTTTTTAGCTCTTTTCTAACTTCTTTTTCATTTTTCCACACACTTGGTCTTCTCAAAACATAGTGTGTACTGATATATATATATATATATATATATATCCCATGGATATGTACAACCTCGAAGATACAACCAGGAGCCAGTTTTCTCTCGTATTCGAAAGAGGAGCTGCTGGCCCTGAGAACAAAGGCACATGCTGGGATACGACACCCGATCCCAGAGGAACTTCAGAGGAGAGCCCGGGGCTGCAAGGCCGTTGCTAAGCTAAAGGCTAAGCTAACGGACAACCGGCGGCATCACAAACCACCCATTCCCTCCATCATCATGGTGAATGTGAACTCGCTGCCGAACAATATTGACAAGCTGTCTGCCCTCAACAATCAGTGGATTTACAGAGAGAGCAGCTTGTTAATCTTTACAAAGACATGGCTAACCCAGCTCGTACCGGATGCTAATGTGGACCTGCGGGGCTTCACTACTGTGAGAGCCAACAGAGACACCAAAGCCTGTGGGAAGAGCAAAGGTGGGGGGCTGATCATCTATTTGACCAGTCGCTGGTGTAACCCTGGCCATATCACTGTTAAGAAGGTCTTATGTTGTCCGGATTTGGAGCTGTTAGCCGTTAGCCTCCGGCCCTACTACGTTTCCTGCGAATTCAGTCACATGATTGCCCTCTGTGTTTACATCACCCCCAGAGCAGACGCAGCCACTGCATGTGAGCAGATATGTTCTGTTATAGCAAGGTTGCAGACACAGAACCCTGAAGCGTTTATGATCATCTCTGGAAACTTTAATCATGCTACTTTGGACTCTACTTTGGCTAACATTCACCAGTGTGTGGACTGTCCTATAAGAAACAACAGGACAATCGATCTGCTGTATGCTAATGTAAAGGAGGCATACAGCATCACACCCCTCCCCCCACTGGGGAAGTCGGACCACAACCTGGATCACCTCCAGCCAAAGTACACCCCCATGGTCCAAAGACAGCCTGCAACCACCAGAACCATCAGGAGGTGGTCTCCAGAATTCTCAGGGACTGCTATTACACCACTGACTGGGATGTGCTGCTTAGCCCACACTGTGAGGACATTGAGGGGATGACACACTGCCTGACAGATTATCTCAACTTCTGTGCAGACGTGGTCTCCCCCGCCAAGACAGTACGGTGTTACCCCAACAACAAGCCATGGGTTACACAGAAAGTCAAGGCTGCCCTCAACATGAAGAAGGCCACCCTCCAGAGCAAGGATAGGGAGATGATGAGAGCAGCACAGTAAGAGGTGAAACGCTGCCTGAAAGAAGCCAAAGACAACTACAGGAGGAAGGTGGAATGGAAGCTGGATGAGAACAGCATGAGGAGGGTCTGGGAAGGTGTGAGAACCATCACAGGCCACAACACCAAGACCAGAGGTGTGGCGGGGGAACAGTGGAGAAGGCGAATGAGATGAACAACTTCTTCAATTGGTTCAACCAACCCATTCACTGCGGACCAGGTCAGAGGTTAACTGATGAGGCTTCACCCCAGGAAAGCAGCAGAGCCTAACAAAGTATGTCCTCGGCTGCTGAAGGCCTGCGCTGCATAACTGGGTGAGCCAATCCAGCATCTCTTCAACTTCAGCCTGCAGGTGGGGAGAGTGCCTACCCTCTGGAAGACATTGTGCATTGTTCAAGTTCCAAAAAAGAACCGGCCAAATGAGCTGAATGACTTCCAACCGGTGGCACTCACTTCCCATCTGATGAAGACACTAGAGCGGCTCTTCCTCAGATGATCTACAGTTCGCGTACCAGGCAGGTGTTGGTGTGGAAGATGCAATCATTTATCTGCTACACCAAGCCCACTGGCACCTAGATAAGGGGAACGGCACAGTGAGGATCCTGTTTCTGGACTTCTCAAGTGCTTTCAACACCATCCAGCCCCTTTTGTTTCAGGACAAACTGAATGGGATGCAAGTGGACCCATGTCTGGTCACCTGGATATCCAGCTACCTCATAGACAGGCCACAGTATGTCAGGCTGAAAGGCATCACATCTGACACTGTGATCAGCAGCACTGGAGCACCCCAGGGCACAGTGCTGGCCCCTCTTCTCTTCACCCTGTACACAGCAGACTTCTGCTACAACTCAGAGCTGTGTCACAGCCATAGTTGGGTGCATCAGGGATGATTGTGATGAGGAGTATCAGAGCCTTGTGAGGGACTTTACAGCCTGGTGCCACAGGAATTATCTGCAGTTCAACATCTCAAAGACCATGGAGCTGGTCATTGACTTTGGGAGGTCCAGACCAAAGTCACAACCAGTTCTAATTGAGGGAGATGAGGTGGAGGCTGTGGATTCCCACAAGTACCTCGGGCTGTGGCTGGATAGTAAGTTGAACTGGTCATGTAACATTGACCACCTGTACAGAAAGGGACAGAGCAGGCTGTACTTTCTGAGGAGGCTATAGTCCTTCAACATCTGCAGGAAACTCCTGTGGATGTTTAATCAGTCTGTGGTTGCCAGCGTCCTGTTCTACACTATGGTGGGCTGGGGGGGGGGGCAGCATATCCAAGAAGGACACACACAGGCTGGACAAACTGATCAGGCGGGCTGGTTCTATGGTTGGCACAAAGCTGGACTCTCTGGTGTCAGTGGCAGAGAAGAGGACTCTGAAGATGCTACTTGACATTATGGACAATGCCAATCATCCTCTACACACTATCATCAGCCACCAGAGGAGCCAGTTCAGTGAGAGACTGCTCCTTCCCAAGTGCAGGACCAATAGACTTAAAAACTCTTTTGTCCCACACGCCATCAGACTGTACATCTCCTCTCTGAGTGGGAGGAGTAGTAGTAACAGGAGGATAAAGGATGGGAATGAGTAGGAACCAAACCAACAGTCAACAGTTAACAGTAACCTGCAACCAGACCACCACAACACAACTGGACTCAGTGTGCAATAAACAGTTTTCCACAGTGCAAAAATAATGTGCAATAGCCCCTCCTACAGGAGTCTTTTTCTCATGCACTGTTATCTACATTGTATATTGTAATATAGTCTCTATATTATATATTCTATATATTTATATAGTGCTTCTTATTAAATTATTTTTTATCTATCTTTCTACTTCTGTACTGTACTGATGCTGAATTCCATGCTGCTACTGGAACCTTAATTTCCCTTAAGGAACCCTCCCAAGGGATCAATAAAGTTCTATTCTATTCTATTCTATTCTATTCTATTCTATTCTGCCTGTTCCACACCATCCATGGTCACACCTGTCCCTAGACTTGATTACCGGCCTACCCAAGTCCAGGGGCCTATCTGTGATCATGGTGTTTGTGGACAGGTTCTCAAAGGCAGCACAGTTTGACGGGTTGCCAAAACTCCCAACAGCCAGGGAGACTGCCCAACTCCTCCTGCAGCATGTGGTTCGTTACCATGGCTTGCCCACTGATTTGGTATCAGACAGGGGTCCCCAATTTACCAGTCAGTTTTGGAAAGAATTCAGCACTGCCCTAGGTGCGTCTGTCAGCCTTTCCTGTGGTTTTCACCCCCAATCCAATGGCCAGACTGAACAGGTGAACCAAGACTTGGAGCAGTCCCTCCATTGCCTGGCTTCAGGGAGCCCAGTAGCATGGATGGACCACCTGTTGTGGGCAGAATACGCCCATAATACACTCTGGCACTCCTCTATTGGTATGATGCCCTTTGAGTGCCAGTTTGGGTACCCTCCTCCCTTGTTCCCAGATCAGGAGGACTAGACTCCCACTTCTGCTTCCCATCTGGTACACCAGGGTAAGGCTGCATGGCACTGTGTTCAGGCAACCCTAATAACCTACCTGTAAACTGGTAGCCTACCAGAAGAGGAGGCTGGGAGTATCTTTTCGCCTTGGGCAACGAGTATCGCTGCCCAGGCGGGGTCCTGTAAGGAGCTGCCCGCACCCATGGCCACCCAGCCACCAGAGGGCGGCCATCTACCAATCAGGGCCACAATCACCTTGATTGAGATCAGCTGCCTGGAGGCTATTTAAGGCTGCACCCACTGGTGTCTCTATGCCAAAATTCTGCTGGTAATTTCTTGGTATTTTCCTCCTTTAAACAGAAGGAGTGCTGATCTGCTTCCCTCCTTTAAAAAGAAGGTGTACGGCTTTATTTTCCCTCCTTTAAAAGGGCAATCTTCTCTATTTTTCCTCCTTTAAAAAGGAGAGCCTCTCTATATAGCCTGTATTTGTTTCTTTTCTTATTATTTTAATTTTATTGTCCTTTTTTCCTCTTGTACGGTGTCCTTCAGTGCCAGAAAGGTGCCTTTGAAATAAAATGTATTATTTTTATAGTAGTTTTGTTTATTCACGTTTTCCTTTCTCACTGAGGAGTAGTTTTGAGTTGTCCCCTCTTGACTCCAGCCAGGCTTTTAAGCTGGGTTGCTCACCTCATTTCCAGGGTGACACGTTAGTTCACTCAGTAGCATGTTTGCCTCTGAAGTGTTGTGTCCTTGTAGGGGTTCAAAGCCAGTGTCATACATTTATTTATTTATATATTTATTTTGTGTTTATCCATTTCTCCCTTTTCTTTTCAGAGCACAAGTTAATCCTCCACCAGTGCTCTGCTCATTATTCCCATCATCCTTAAACAACGTAAAGCACAAGCACATTTCCTCACTGAGGGGCTGATAAGCCCAGACAACCATAAACCACTTCCACCATCAATAAAACTGTGGACCTACCACCTCAGTGGCCAGGGTTCAAACCCCAATCCAAACAGCCCTGCTTTCTGCTTTTGAGTTCACCCAGCTTTGACTGGGAGTCAAATACACATGAGGTCTCAACCTGGGTGGGTTTACATTCCAATTCCCACTTGGGTTGCAGACAATTCTCCAGATTCCAGCTTCACAGCAGTGTGTGGTTTCATAGTGTGTTTGAATACTGAGTTGTGAGTAGAAGTCCTAGATTTCACTTGTATATGATTTGAATCTCAGAGTGTAATATAAAGTCAGGCTAAAGCACAGCTACCAAACATGGTGGGGGTAGTATCATACATTGATAGGGCTGATATCTGCTGTTCTTATCTGTGGTGTAAATAAATGGACAGTGTTTCACACAGTAGCCTCTTTTCACTGGTCACATTGAGTTGGACAAAGATACTTTGAGGTGTTCAGGTCAGAAAGCTCTGGAATGTGTTGGAATGTGCCTCACTTTCCCTTAATATTAAGGCAGCTCACAGAGTCCTCCAGGATGTGGACATGCCTACTTCGGAATGCATTTAGCTCATTCAGCAAATGCACACACAGCTTGTCTCATCCCCGTAGAGAAGCCAGTTTAATACTGTCTGGAGCAGATACACAAACATGACTATCAGCACCACATCTAATAGCAGGCGTGGACTAGAGGGGTATAAAACCCCCCAGCATTGAGCTGTGGAGCAGTGGAACTGTGTTCTCTGGAATGATGGAGCTCCATACAGATGTTTTGTGATGAATGAGGAAGGGAGGTGATCATCCAATATCCTTACCTTACTAATGATCTTGTTGCTGAATGCAATCAGATCTTCACAGCAATGAACAATAATCTAGTAGAAAGTCTTCTCTGCGCAGTAGAGGCAGTTACTCCAACAGAGCAAAACCTTTGATTTCAGAAGAAATAATGATTGAGTAGGTGTCCCAATACTTTTGTCTAAATGTGTCCAATATAATGTTATATGACAGAACTAATATACTCTGTCTCAGAAGCTCATAGTGTTGTTTTCTCTGTGTGTGTATATGTGTGAAGGCCTTCTGCACCACAAAGGCTCGAAGGTCACTTTTTCTCCACGGTATGGTCAAGGCTCCATTATTGGACTTCATCTGGACACTTGGCATGGAACTCTTACGTTTTACAAGAACCGCCGCTGGATTGGTGAGGCACTCATTAACCCTCTTCCGGGTTTCACAGCTTATGAGCAGCATCTGTAGCAGCTTTCAGTTCTTGTTTGGGGATTTTTGAATATTCTTCGTTCTAGTTCTGTAAGGGTCTGTGAGGTTCTTCAATCTTCTTGAATCAAATCAAATAATAGCTAGTTTTTGCTGTGTTGTGTCACATCGAGTGATGATTCTCTGAGGTCAGTCACTCTGCAAGGTTTACATGTCACTATTTAGTTCCTACTCAGCCTGCTTGCAACCATGGACAAGCAGGTTCTAAAACAGTACCTGGTTTCAGGTACCAGATACCACATTCACGTGAAGGAAAGAAAAGCAAAAAAGCTGAATAGAGTCGAGCAGAGCTGTTTAGGTAACCTGCAGTGAAAAAGCACCAAAATAGACCTCTCCTTCTCTGTGGGATCATTTATGTTAATGTTCAGAGTGCTAGGCAACTGCTTAGAGGAGTCTTTGAAATGTGCATCACCAAGATCTGTGAACAAGCCTTCTGGAGCTTAGTTAATCTTTTACACACTTAACAATTCACACTAGCAGACATTTTGTGCAGGTCTGTCCAAAAACTCATGGACCAGACTGTATTTGTGAAATCTGATATTAGGTGGACTTTCCCTAATCTTAAGTTCTACCTGTCTGCAGGTGTGGCTGCCACAGGGCTACGCAATAAATCCTTCTACCCAATGGTGTGTTCCACTGCGGCTAAGAGCAGCATGAAGTTGATCTGCTCAGTCTCTACCCCCACCTCCCTGCAGTACCTATGCTGCTCTCACCTGCGCAGGTACCTGCCAGATGCCCCGGATGCTCTCTCTGCCCTGCCCTTACCCCCGGGTCTAAAGTTGCAGCTAAGCCAGCAGCTCGGCTGGGTCCTCAGGCTCCGGAGACCTGACGCCTCCACGCAAACCTGCACACATACCTCTGATGATGAGTCTCAGCCATGCCACCCCCCTTATCAGAGCACAGATTGTGACCTACACTTAAACTCCAAACCTGATCACACAGATGATACAGATGCTGCATATCCTGATCCCACCTCCATCACAGCTGCACCTCACAACATCTCACCTGTCAACCTGACTCCACCTCTTACCTTGATGATGCAGATGCCGCATATCCTGACCCCGCCTCTGTCACACTGGCAGATGTACATCTTACTTGTCATTCTGACTCCACCTCACACCTGGATGATGCAGCTGCTGCATATCCTGACTCCACCTCCTTTACACCCACACACCTTACCCATCACCCTGACTCCGCTTCTTACCATGATGCTGCATATCCTGACTCTGCCAACTGCACACCTCTTCACACACACCAGACCTCTGACCATGACACCACCTCCTGCAAAGATGTTTCCTTGTATGATGATCCTGATTCTTACTCTGATCTGGGCTCCTGTACTGACTCCGCCTCCTGCCCATGCTGTGACGCTCCTCTTCCACTGTCCCCATGTGACCATGATGACTGTCTCTCTAGTGTGTGCTGCTGCTCAGGCCCTGCCTCCCGTCCCACCTCCCCATTGCCTGATCAGTCATACTGCTCCACCTGTCCTCTTCCTGACCACACCTACTATAGGCCAAACTCCACCTCTGGAAGTGACTCTGACAGCTGCTCTTCAGAGACCTGCCAGAGGAAGCGCTGTCGCTGGACATAACATACACACGATACAGGTTAAAAGTTTGAAAGCAAAGGTAATGGACAACCGATACATCAGCCAGCAGCTTTCTCTACATATTGCCAAATTTTGTATTGTGAAATATTTGTAAATATCACCAACATCTCAAAATGATCTAAACATCACTAAATATCTCTATCAATGACATGATGGTGGAGTGTTAGTGTGTGTTGCGCTGGTACGAGTGGGTCAGACACAGCAGTGCAGTGCAACACACACTAACACACCACCACCATGTCAGTGTGACTGCAGTGCTGAGAATGACCCACCACCCACATCATATCTGCTCTGTGGTGGTCCTGTGGGGTCCTGATCATTGAAGATCAGGGTGAAAGGAGGAGAATAAAGTCTGCAGAGAAACAGATGAACTACAGTCTGAATGATAGAACCGCAAAGAGCTCCTGTATGATGAGACAGATAGGATGGACAATGAGAGGAGAAATGAGGATAATAGTTGATTGGTGTGTTTTAATATGTGAAATATCTTGACATATTGCAAAATATTTAAATATCACAGAAATTAACAAAATGACTAAATATTGCAAAACATTGTTAAATATGAAATATTTTAAAACATCTCTACATGCAGAATAATGTGAGATATCGACAGCAGTACCTAACAGTTATATCGGTCAGCCACTAGAGGGAGCACTGTGTTCATTCATTTCTTTAAGCAGAAAACGTTCAGAAATATCTCCTGTCTACCCAGAGACCTCCCTCTGCAGCTGACTCGGCCCAATCACCATCTCCACCTTCTGAAACTCCTCCCACTGACAGTGATTGGTCCATAATGGTCCTTAAACCAGATGCTGTTGATTGTTAACAAAAACTACATTGTTTATGTGAACAGAGAAAATTTACAGTAAGCTTTGCTTCCACTCTTTTGGCTTGAAATGCTACGACGAACACAGCTAGCAGCCATATGAGACACATCTGACCACGCCTACCTGTTCTTTCATAACCCAGCCAATCAGAATAAGCTCCACCCTCCCGGCTCCTCTCAGGGTGTCTGGTTTTGTAACTTGAAGGTGACTTTTTTATCAGCTTGAGCTGCTATTGATGTTTTGTTGTGTTTGGTAGTGTAGAATGTACACTAGTGCTGTCTTTGAGCCGTCCTGAAAGACGGTCAAGTGTTTATTATAGCGCTATATATAAATAATGATCTTAATATCAAAGCTCTGAACATTACAGCAAATGTAGCTATGTTTATATATTCTACCATCCCCCCCTTCATTACAAACACCTATCATGTGCTTCCACTCACTGGCATAGGCAAGATGGTAGCACTATCAATACCTGCAGGATGTGCAACAAATTCATAGATTGAGAAGAGGCTGTCCAGTGCAGTGAACGTCTCATTGGATGTGTGGAAATTGGGTCACAGAGTAGATGTTAATGATTGGGTAAAAGGAGTGATGTCATGTGGACTAAAGGACACAGTGTGAAGGAAGGAGCTGAATCTGCAGGTGTATGGAAGCATCGCTTATAGTGGTCTACCAGCAGAGGCAGAAATCCCAGTCTACAGGAAAAGGAAATGATGGACAGGGACCACCGGCCCGTTTCACGGATGGTGAATGAAATAGGTTTCCAGGAAAGAACTGCTTCTAGAAGTCAACGCAGGTCCCTCACAACCAGGAAACTGCAGACCATCAACATATGGAGGAGTGTGGAGCTTCACTCAGTTGAGTCTTTGGGACACAATTCTGAGGAGTTTGCTGTAAACTGGGATTTCTGATGCTGCTGGTGGGCCAATATGAGCGACGCTTCCATACACCTGCAGATTCAGCTCCTCCCTAATGACATCACTCCTTATAGCCAATCATTAACATCTACTCTGTGATCCATTTTCCACACATCACACAAGACGTTCACTGCACTGCATCTTCTCAATCTGTGAATCAGTCACACAGCCTGCAGGTATTCAGTCTTACCTTCCTCATGCAGTAACATCCACAGGGGCCTGAAGTTAATACCACCTTAAACACGTCAAGTACTATACGCAGTAAGAAGTGACCGGCTGTGACAGTTGTATTAACTGGAAGACTGTGAAGTTAGAGGTGTGGTTTGAAGAGCTATTTGCTGCTGCTCACGTTCTTTTACTGACATATACTGATCTTCTGTGGATAACTAACTGTGCTTGGTGTGGCAGAAGAGATACCGCCACTGAGCCCCTCACACCATGTGTGAGTCCTTGATTAAGACTCCTAACACGACTCTGTCCCTCCTCTGTAATATGAGGAACCGTTTATGGCTGACAACAACACTGAACTGGTTCCCATGACTACTAATTGAAGAAAGAAGTGTTTCCATAACAACGACACCAAACAGCCCCTAAGACAGTGAGTGGCCCTGAGCGTGAACCCAAAGACAGTTTGAGACACGATACAGACTGTTTTGTGTTTAGATGTCGTCTCTTAACTGAACTGAAGATCAGAACGAAAAGCTGAATAAACAGCGCTTTATTATTTCTTGTGTGATGTCGTTATGTTTGTGTTACTTCTGGTGTGTAATTCATGGATTAGTGGTGTGTTCATGTCTCACACCTTTATTTACTAGACAGTCCAGAAATGGGAAGAGTGCTGCTGTAATGGACAATATTTGATTGATTTGATTTTACAGTTGATATTTTCATGAAGAAACATGATGTAACATGAAGACAAACAGGGTCAGTTGTGTGATCAGTGATCAGATCTGAAATCAGAAGCAGTGAATGGATTGTGTTGGAGGTTTTCTTCTAGAATATTGAAGAATCCAAACGGATCCTGAAAAGCCCTCTTCACTAATTCATCTGCACTTCATCCTGAAGTCTGATCTTGTAGTAAACAGATGCAGTTGCATCTATTGGCCAGTAAGTGGTGCTAGAGTGTTTGCTCTGTGTTAGAGTAGAGTTATCTTGGTCGATCATCATAAACTACTATCATGGGTTCTTGCTAAGCTGTCCACACTGCTTGCTCCGCTCCACTTGTTACTGAGGAAGGATGTAAAATGGAAATGGGAGTCAGAACAGCAAAAAGCTTTTGATGATTCCAAGGTCTTGATGCAGTCTAGCTCTGTGCTGGTATATTATGATCTGAAAAAAGAGCTCATTCTGGCTTGTGATGCATCGCCTTATGGCGTAGGAGCAGTTTTGTCGCACAGGATGCCTGATGGGTTGGAGCAGCCCATTGGATTTGTATGAAGAACCTTGACAGGAGCTTAAAATAACTACTCTCAACTCGACAAGGAGGGACTTGCAGTCATCTTTGGGGTGAAGAAATTTCATAATTACCTGTATGGAAGACAATTGACCATTATGACCGACCACAAACCTCTCATCTCACTTTTTAATGAGACCAAAGCTGTACTGCAGATGCATCTCCTCACATCCAGCGATGGGCAGTCACATGGAGAACATATGAGTATGCCATTGTGTACAAGGCTGGAAAAGAGCACAGCAATGCAGATGCATTGAGCAGACTGCCAGTGCAGGAAAAAGGGGAACCATCACGGGAGGAGGATCAAGAGAGAGTACTTTTACTTGCAGACAGTGATGTCCCCTTGGTGACAGCTGAGCAGGTGAGACAATGGACTGATAGAGATGCAGTTCTTTCCAGAGTAAGAGAGTATGTCCTGAGAAGTTGGCCACAGAAGGAGGACAATACTTCCTTAGATGAACTAAGCATACAGGATGGATGTGTGTTATGGGGAGCCAGAGTAATTATTCCACCGCAAGGAAGATTATCTGTAATGAAACAACTACAGCAGTCTCACCCAGGAATATGTCACATGAACAGGTTAGCCAGAAGTTACATCTGGTGGCCTAATCTGGATGCAGAGATTGAGAGCATGGTGAAGTCATGTGTCGTCTGTTAAGAGAATAGAAACCTTCCCCAGTGGCACTGTTACATGGGAGAGGCTGGAGAAGCCATGGAGAAGGGTGCACGTTGATTATGCTGGTCCGTGGATGGGGAAGATGTTTCTCATCCTTATAGATGCCCTTCCCACTAAACAATTCCACATCAGCCACAACCATTGAGTGCTTGAGGACGAGTTTTAGCCAACATTGGATACCTGAGATGGTGGTTTCAGACAATGGAACTTGGTGAATTCATGCAAAGAAACGGCATTGTTCATGTAACTCCAGCTCCGTACCATGCAGCGTCAAATGGGTTCGCTGAAAGAGCTGGACAGACCTTTAAGGGATTGATGAAGAAGAGCACAGGAGAAAGTACTGAAACCGAAGTAGCGCGAGCTTTGTTCAGCTATCGAATTACTCCACAATCCACAACAGCTAAATCTCCAGCAGAATCACTGTTTGGCCAGAAGCTGAGATCAGTACTAGATCTTATTCACCCTGATTTCGCCGCACCTCGGCTGAGACGCGGGGCTCATATAAGCACAGCGCACCTGATCGGATTACACCTTTGTTCTCCTCTTGGTATGTATGTGTGCTGGAACCAGTCCAAACTGGTCTCCTACCATCAGGGGTGCAGACTAAACTGCAGCCTGGTTCTTCTCCTCCTGTGTGAGCACATCTACCATATCCCCATTTATATGTGCTGTGACTTCTGCTTATCTTCTGCACACACATGTTGATCTCAGAGCGTTCTGCTCTTTTCTATGTTCAACAGAAGACTGTAGTCCATTCCTGTAAGAGGGCTAAAGTGTAGAATGCTAGGTCATAGGGGGGATTGTGGAGTGAAGGAGGAGAAAAAGGACACAGCACTGTAGTAGAAGGTGATTGCAGTTTCTGGGGATCAAATCATGAGCATCTGAACATCACTGTCTACTGGGACTGTTCCATACCAGTGTCCAATCCTGTCTGTGTTGAACCATACACTGTGTGTGTGTGTGTGTGTGTGTGTGTGTGTGTGTGTGAATAAATCAGGTCCAGTTTGGTTCCACTGTCTTAAGTGTGGTGTGAGTCTCTCAGCTTTAATGTCAGTGTCTTTGCACAAATCTGGGGAAGTAACTGGTCCTCATTCCTGGCAGAGACGAGGACTATTACTGA